>AVPN01000677.1:0-15065 GCA_000695325.1 Pleurobrachia bachei
CAAGTTGTGACCATATATGGTAATAACTGCACCAGTTATAATTAGTTTACTTGGGATCTCCAGTCCACACTACTAGCGGCAGGAGCAGAAGAGAGAAGGGGCTCGGACAGGACATTGACATCGGAGGTGATATTCAGACCAAGGTAGGACTGTTTCTCAGCAACAGTCATGCCGCTGAACATGTTGACTCCTGAGACAGGGAATAATATGTTAGTTAAGGGGAGGACTTACGGGATGAACATGTTTTGGATATGATAAGCCTGACTAGGGTGATCACTCATTAGGATCTGGTAGATTAGTGGAGAACTCAAGAGGTGTATGATATCTAGTCGGGTGAATTACAAGGGCTAGATACAGGGAGAGAGGTATGAAATGTGAATTACAGGGGTCCACACTTACCAGAAGTCCAGTCATTCTCCTTGTTAAGCTGCACGACCCTCTTCAGATCAGCCCTGAACAGCCTGAATCTCATGGGCTGCTCGGCAGCACTGTACAGCTTCCCATACTTCGCACTGTACTCGTTGAAGAGGTTCTTCAGAGCTAGGGGACTCTGGAGGACTCCCTCATAGTCGAGGGCAGCAGTCAGACAGACGATGGATAGGAGAATCAGACACTTCATAATGATGATAATGTTGGGGATTGTGAGCGGTGGGGTCTGAGTTTTATAGTGGGACAGTGAACACCAGATGGGCTATTGTGAGATCGGGCTGATCTGATTAGCACTTATTTAGTGATTTAGTCTCCACACCTTACCGGATTATTCTACTCTTACAGCAGCCGTTTATTTTATTAGGTATACTGATTTTATATGCTAACTAGGTTAGGGCCGCCATAGCTCCCTTTTTGACGCTTTATTACGCTTTTTGAGACTGTCCAACTGTCAGGAGCCTGACAATCACGGCGCCAGACAGGCCCTGGACATGAAAGGAGACTATGAGATGGGGGGAGTGAGGGAGTGAAATTCATTTTTTGTTCAAAAAAGAGACATATTTTAGAGAGAGAGTGAAGAATACTATTATATGAATTCTTCAAAGACACATAACCATACCCCTTTAACATACCCATTATAATATGGGTTTAACTTGTCTAGTGCAGTGAAAGCATTCAACTCGAATATATTCCTGCGATAAAAGCATGAGACCTCCTCCCTCTCAATTGACCTACTCCTCTCTCTCAATTGACCTACTCGAGTAGAGGAGAGAGGAGAGTTACTCCCCTCTAAACTGCCCCATATTTCCAGGTACTACACTGCGTCCATAAGAACTGCAAGACCAGTAAATTGACATCTGAAGCCGTGGCAGAGTTGACTCAGCTGATGGATGGTCAGTCACCCGGGGAGGAGGATGAGGGTAGCTCGTGTTCTCTGGTTACCAAGGTTACGGAAACTGCAGAGGTGAGAATACAGGGTGTTCACTAAATTATTGAACTCTTTTTGATGGGATTCCAAGTTTATTTACCACCCTGAATAAAACGTAGCTTTTTGCTCAGTGGAAGATACCTGTTTGCCTTCCTGAGCAAGTTAGTTATTTCATTTCTAGTTATAACAAGAATTTCAGCAATGATCAATTAAATAACACATAATTAGTACATCAAAGTATATTGTTTACAATTATATAATAGAATATCTTCGTCCAGCCCTAAAGCATATTTATTACCAATCGATAGCTATCGCTTATATATGTACTTATGTACTTTGTCTAGACAAAATATTATACACGATGATAAAATGCTATTATTATATGGGTAAACTGACAGGCTGTCACGCTGACAGGCTGTCACGCTGACTCTTTTAGTAGGTGTCGGTGCCTCATGACATCTCTCAGAATCTCTCCCCGGCCCATTCAATTGAGTGAAAAGGTATATTTCAACCCCATCTAGCCATTGAATGGGGTAAAAGAGGTTCTGCAAAGTACGTCATGACGTACCGACACATACTATTCTCGTGCACTTCACTCAGAGCGGGGCGAGAATTTAAATCATCAGGCTTCATGCTGACACATGACAGGTAGTGCATTTTGCAGTCGACAATACCGACATCAAGCATCACACATCATCAATAACAATTATATACGGAGTTCTAATCGATATACAGTCGGACCCCGATTTAGTGACCCCCGATTTAGTGACACCCCGATTTAGTGGCAGGATACATTTCCCCCGATACAGGAAATTAACGGTATTTGACCCCGATTTAGTGCCACCCCGATTTAGTGCCCAAAACCCTTTCCCCCGAGGATGTCACTAAATCGGGGTCCGTCTGTACTAGAGTTACAAAGTAACAGCTCCTGAGCTCAATATGTCACACTAAACATCTGTCCACATCCATATTCTATTCCACCTTTTTGGCCCCGTTCTCCTCGCCAGTAACGGTTGAAGCGAGGGCAAGTGGTGCAATAACCAGAACATGACACACCAAATGCATTGCAGCCATTGCAATATACCGCTCTGCCCCACTAGGGAGAACACCACACAACACCACACTAAACAACACCAAAACACCCAACTGGAGGATCACCTCTCGGGTCATGTCACCTATCAGGGCGTGCTTGTCAGCAGGGGTGCGACCACCAGCGAAACTGACACACATGTAGTAGAAAGGGGGTCCGAAGAGTAGGAAGAAGATGATGTAGGCATCTCGGAACCGGGTTGTTGAGAAGAAGGAGAGGAAGGAGTAGGGGACACCGGCATGGAACTCGTCGTAGGACCCAGAGTACATGAAGGTGTCGTAGAACATGCCCTGTGGAGGGAGGGAGGTTTAATCAGTTTAAATGACTTACTACTGGTCCCTCTCTCTCAGTTTAAATGACTTACTACTGGTCCCTCTCTCTCAGTTTAAATGACTTACTACTGGTCCCTCTCTCTCAGTTTAAATGACTTACTACTGGTCCCTCTCTCTCAGTTTAAATGACTTACTACTGGTCCCTCTCTCTCAGTTTAAATGACTTACTACTGGTCCCTCTCTCTCAGTTTAAATGACTTACTACTGGTCCCTCTCTCTCAGTTTAAATGACTTACTACTGGTCCCTCTCTCTCAGTTTAAATGACTTACTACTGGTCCCTCTCTCTCAGTTTAAATGACTTACTACTGGTCCCTCTCTCTCAGTTTAAATGACTTACTACTGGTCCCTCTCTCTCAGTTTAAATGACTTACTACTGGTCCCTCTCTCGGTAGGGGACGGCATCGGAGGTGGCGAGTCGGTGGTCCTTGGCAGAGTACTCCCAGGCCTGGTAGTACCACCCTCCCTTACATCCATCCCTTCCCTTCTCACTCTCGTATGTGCAGTCCAGGTACTCCTGATGGGAATGGATTAGTAATTCGAGGGAGTAATTTGTAATTAGAAGGGACTCTCAGTCCCTTCTAATTATAAATTCAAGGGAGAAATTAGTAATTAGGAGGGAGATAGTTGAGATAATTGTAAAGATTTTATAGCAATAAGGGCTGAAAAAAGTGTCTCGAACCTGCTCTGCGAAGGCCTTCCTCTTGTTGGTGGTGACAGCGTAGTTGGTCTCGACAGCTCCGACTGCAGAGAAAGCCCAACAGGAACCACAACCTCCCTGGTTCTTCACTCCGGTTACCTTACCCTGGTTAGGTAGATAAGGGTTGTTAGGGGTGTAAGGGGTTGTTAGGGGGGAGGGGGTAGTGCTGTTAGGAGGAGGGCAAGAGAATGGTATTTAGTTGTTCACTAAGTCTGTAACTCCTTGTTAGGGGAAAGCTAAGAGATTACAGAAATCAGCATATTATTTTGGAGATGCAGGAAGCAGCTTCCTGAAAGCTGGAAGAAATTGTAGCTAGACTGAATTCTAGTATAATTGTTATGTAGTCATAGTAACCATGGGCGGGGATAAGGGAAGTAGTAAAACTTGGTTGAGCAGCGCTTGTGAGTCACAAGTTGTGACCATATATGGTAATAACTGCACCAGTTATAATTAGTTTACCTGGGATCTCCAGTCCACACTACTAGCGGCGGCAGCAGAAGAGAGAAGGGGCTCGGACAGGACATTGACATCGGAGGTGATGTTCAGACCAAGATAGGACTGTTTCTCAGCAACAGTCATGCCGCTGAACATGTTGACTCCTGAGACAGGGAATAATATGTTAGTTATGGGAAGGACTTACGGGATGAACATGTTGTTGGATATGATTAGGGGGATCACTCATTAGGATCTGGTAGATTAGTGGAGAACTCAAGAGGTGTATGATATCTAGTCGGGTGAATTACAAGGGCTAGATACAGGGAGAGAGGTATGAAATGTGAATTACAGGGGTCCACACTTACCAGAAGTCCAGTCATTCTCCTTGTTAAGCTGCACGACCCTCTTCAGATCAGCCCTGAACAGCCTGAATCTCATGGGCTGCTCAGCAGCACTGTACAGCTTTCCATACTTCGCACTGTACTCGTTGAAGAGGTTCTTCAGAGCTAGGGGGCTCTGGAGGACTCCCTCATAGTCGAGGGCAGCAGTCAGACATACGACGGATAGGAGAATCAGACACTTCATGATGATGAGAGATGTTGGGGAGTGAGCCCGGTGGGGTCGGACTTTTATAGTGGGACGGTGAGGATACCAGATGGGCTATTGTGAGATCGGGCTAATATGCTTAGCACTTGTGATTTAGTCTCCACACCTTACCGGATTATTCTACTCTTACAGCAGCCGTTTATTTTATTAGATATACTGATTTTATATATGCTAACTCAATAAGGGCCGCCAGCTTCGAATTTTTGACGCTTTATTACGCTTTTTGAGGCTGTGCAACTGTCAGGAGCCAGACAGTCACGGCGCCAGACAGGCACTGGACGTGAAACTATGAGAGGGAGAGAGTGAAGGAAGGAAATTCATTTTTGTTCAAAAAAGAGACATATTTTAGAGCAAGAGAGAGTGAAGAATATTATTATATGAATTCTTCAAAGACACATAACCATACCCCTTTTAACATACCCATTATAGTATGGGTTTAACTTGTCTCGTGCAGTGAAAGCATTCAACTCGAATATATTCCTGCGATAAAAGCATGAGACCTCCTCCCTCTCAATTGACCTACTCCTCTCTCTCAATTGACCTACTCGAGTAGAGGAGAGAGGAGAGTTACTCCCCTCTAAACTGCCCCATATTTCCAGGTACTACACTGCGTCCACAAGAACTGCAAGACCAGTAAATTGACGTCTGAAGCCGTGGCAGAGTTGACTCAGTTAATGGACGGGCAGTCTCCCGGAGAGGATGAGGGTAGCTCCTGTTCCCTTGTTACCAAGGTTACGGAAACTGCAGAGGTGAGAATACAGGGTGTTCACTAAATTATTGAACTCTTTTTGATGGGATTCCAAGTTTATTTACCAACAACCCTGAATAAAACGTAGCTTTTTGCTCCGTGGAAGATACCTGTTTGCCTTCCTGAGCAAGTTAGTTATTTCATTTCTAGTTATAACGAGAATTTCAGCAATGATCAATTAAATAACACATAATTAGTACATCAAAATATATTGTTTACAATTATATAATAGAATATCTTTGTCCAGCCCTAAAGCATATTTATTACCAATTGATAGTTATCGCTAATATGTACTTATGTACTTTGTCTAGACAAAATATTATACACGATGATAAAATGCTATTATTATATGGGTAAACTGACAGCCTGTCACGCTGACTGGCCCCCGCTGACTCTTTTAGTAGGTGTCGGTGCCTCATGACATCTCTCAGACTCTCCCCATTCAATTGAGTGAGAAGGTATATTTCAATCCCATCTAGCCATTGAATGGGGTAAAAGAGGTTCTGCAAAGTACCTCATGACGTACCTACACCTACTATTCTCGTGCACTTCACTCAGAGCGGGGCGAGAATTTAAATCATCAGGCTTCATGCTGACACATGACAGGTAGTGCATTTTGCAGTCGACAATACCGACATCAAACATCACACATCATCAATAACAATTATATATGGAGTTCTAATCGATATATTAGAGTTACAATCTAACAGCTCCTGAGCTCAATATGTCACACTAAACATCTGTCCACATCCATATCCTATTCCACCTTCTTGGCCCCATTCTCCTCGCCAGTAACAGTAGAAGCGAAGGCTAGGGGTGCAATAACCAGAACATGACACACCAAATGCATGGCGGCCATTGCAACATACCTCTCAACTCCACTGGGGAGAACACCGCATAACACCACACTAAACAACACCAAAACACCCAACTGGAGGATCACCTCTCGGGTCATGTCACCTATCAGGGCGTGCTTGTCAGCAGGGGTGCGACCACCAGCGAAACTGACACACATGTAGTAGAAAGGAGGTCCAAAGAGAAGGAAGAAGATTATATAGGCATCACGGAATCGTGTGGTTGAGAAGAAGGAGAGGAAGGAGTAGGGGACACCGGCGTGGAACTCGTCATAGGAACCAGAGTACATGAAGGTGTCGTAGAACATGCCCTGTGGAGGGAGGGAGGTTTAAAAAGAGTTATTGAGAGTGATGTTGATATGGGTTGAACAAAGCTTTTCAGGGAACAGAGAGTGGTATAGTATCACTATCATACCTGGGCACAGAAGAACACGGTGAATGCTCCCAGAGAGGTTCTCATGAGTATCTTCACTCCAAAGTTCTGGAGTAGAAACATGCTAATCCAATATCCTACCACTGTTATCAGCTGGGTGGAAGAAGGGTTAGTTAGCTGCATTCAAATTTTCTGGGTCGACCTCATAATGGATCTTTCTAATGGATAAACCGACGTTTCTTTTGAATAAACCGACTTTTCTTTTGGATAAACCGACCTTACTTTTGGATAAGGCGACCTTACTTGTGGATAAGGCGACCTTTCTTTTGGATAAGGCGACATTTCTATTGGATAAGGCGACCTTACGACCTTACTTTTAGATAACCCGACCTTTCTTTTAGATACACCGACCTTTCTTTTAGGTACACCGACCTTACTTTTGGATAAACCGACCTTTCTTTTGGATAAGGCGACATTTCTATTGGATAAGGCGACCTTTCTTTTGGATAAACCGACCTTTCTTTTGGATAAGGCGACTTTTCTTTTGGATAAGGCGACCTTTCTTTCGGATAGGGCGTCCTTACTTTTGGATAAGGCGACTTTTCTTTTGTATAAGGCGACCTTTCTTTTGGATAAACCGACCTTTCTTTTGGTAAGGCGACTTTTCTTTTGGATAAACCGACCTTTCTTTTGGATTAACCGACCTTACTTTTGGATAAACTGACCTTTCTTTTGGATAAACCGACCTTTCTGTTGCATAAGGTGACCTTTCTTTTGGATAAAGCGACCTTACTTTTGGATAAACCGACCTTTCTTTTGGATAAGGCGTCCTTACTTTTGGATAAACCGACCTTTATTTTGGATAAAACGACCTTTCTTCTGGACAAAGCGACCTTTCTTTTGGATAAGGGGATCTTTCTTTTGGATAAGGGGACCTTTTCTTACTTTTAACTTACCACATGTAGAAGAGTAGCAAAGGCAATTAGAGTACTATCAGTAGTTTCACGCATCATAAAACTGGTTTCCCAGTCTGTGTGTCGGTGCAGCACCCAGTTTTCAACCGGGACAAATGTGAAGGAGATCAACATTAGCAGGGAGGTGAAGTACCTGGGAGAGAAAGGGCCGTGATATGTGAGACATTTTACAATGTTATTATAATGGTTGAGGTGCTGGGGCTCAGAGAGAAAGAGAATATCGTGCTCATTGTAGGTAGCAAGACCTAAGTGTACCTGTTTCCCCATAAGTCCTTGACATTGACCAGTTTGTGACTGGCACATGTCACACAGAAAGAGATGGTAGCGTACACCCAGAACGGCTCCAGTACCAACATATCTTAAATCAAGAACTAATAAATTTAATTTAGTTAGTTAACTGTAGTTCTAAAAGACATGTGTCTTACTTAGAGCAGGTTCTACAAAATAGTTTCAGCAAAGAGGACATGTTAGGACAGCAAAAAGGACATGTTATGATTGACCAGGGGTCGGCACTCAATCCTGTAGAAGCAATACAAGGGGTCGAAGAAAGAGCAGTAATCAAATAAATGTGTTGTAGGCTACAACATATGCATATTTTATTTAACATATGCAGCAGCTATACATCTTGTTTTATGTGTTTTATAAATCGCTCTTGGTAGAGAACGTTCTCTGCGATTCGACGCTATAGCGTACCAAGTACTTTTAGAATGAATCTGCTACTCAATTACAATATTCGGTACGAAAATGGAACGATCTGCCTTATTCAGCGAGCGTTCTTTGCTTAAATTCTTTTTTTAAACCATGTGACTGATGGCTTTTAAAATAATTTAAGACCAGATTACTAGGACAGTTCCATTTATACAATAATTACATATTGTGATGTCTCAAAACAATATGAATACAGTTAAAGGACAAAGAGATCGAGAACAAGCCGCACTAACGTCGAAAAAAGGAGAGAACCTAATACAGTCGGACCCCGATTTAGTGACATCCCGATTTAGTGACAGGATAAATTTCCCCCGATATAGGAAATTAACGGTATTTGACCCCGATTTAGTGCCAACCCCGATTTAGTGCCCAAAATCCTTTCCCCCGAGGATGTCACTAAATCGGGGTCCAACTGTATTGCAAATGAAGATGAATTAGTTACTGCCGGCGTGTTTGCTGTTGATTAATTACAAACTTTTCCTGGAACATTTCTATGCCGCTGTTGCTAAGTTGAAAATTTTTGAAATCACAATTTTAAAGTGTTGCACGTGTATTGGAATGTTCTAGGGACTAATTTCCGTTTTTTGAAATTTTAAAATTTCAAAATTTTTTTTCGATTTTTTCCCGATTTTTCACCGAAAATAAGGGTCACAAAAGTGGCTTGCGATTCAAAGTGGCTCAACCGTTTGGGCTGAAACTTCGATAATCAGTAGAAAATTACCCACTGAACACCAGACATAATGTTCGAAAGCGATATTTTGAGTATACAGCAAGGTATACAAAATATAGTGCTTCATTGACTTCATAACCCTATAAGTCCCATTATTTACGCAAAAACGCGGGTTATGAAAGTCGCTTGCGATTCGAAGTGGCTCAACCGTTTGGGCTGAAACTTCGGATATCAGTGGAAAATTACCCACTGAACACCAGACATAATGTTCGAAAGCGATATTTTTCAACTTAGCAACCCCTACTGTACCTTCCCAGCTCTATGCTAATAACTGAGAACTAGGATAAAATATGTCGCGTCTCTAAATGAGAAATGTAGAGTTAGAAGAACCAGGAGAAAAGAGGAAATGGAAGTCTCATTAGTCATTTCCTTTTTTCCCTAATTCTATTACTCGTTTTTTCTCAATCTATTAACCATCTACAATCTACATTTCCTTAAACTATCTAACCCTAGACCCTACTAACCCCCTCTCCTGTTGCAGTCAGTTCAAAAGTCTCTGGGGATATCCCAGAAAACGGTGGATCTTCTAAGTCTGCTAATGCAACTGGTGATGGAATTCGTAGTGGGGACGGTCCTGTACTATCTCGACGTCGGTAGTCCACTTATAAAAGTTGTAGACACGATCATAACTGAGTATATTTTAGAAAGGTTGACATGATACCTACATAAAATCATGTCAATATTTAATATTGTGGCCTGACTTCTCGAGACGGAGCTGTCAGAGCAGTAAATAGTAATGTAGTATGACAATGCTAATAAAAAGGGTTATATTTGCAAGCTAGCGAGATAGAGACCAAGCAAAAGTGAGGATCAACTCAAATGGTTTCTCTTAATTATCATGTCTACTGCCTGATACCTTAATAAACCCCATGGCTTCTCTCTCTCTCTCTGTCTGTCTCTCACTCACTCTCACCCACTCTCGAAATCTCTCCCTATTTCTCCCTCCTTCTCTCTCTCCACGTCGATGTCCAAGTGACCAACAACCTACCGAGACGGGTTTAAAGGCTAGGGTGTCGCGACAAATCGTTTATAGTGATACTGTTACATAGTTATTGGTTACTAAGTTACTTACTCCCCCCCTCTCTCTCCCCCCCTCTCTCCTCTCTCTCTCTGTCTCTCTCTCTCTCTCTCTGTCTCTCTCTCTCTCCCTATCTCTCTCTCCCTATCTCTCTCTCTCTCTCTCTCACTACTCTCTAGTCAGGCTGGATTCCTTTAAAGATCAGTCTCTATTCCCAGTCTTTATTTTAATCAGCGGGGAATCTCACGTGACAAATAAATAAATAGCAATCAGTTAATCACTCTCGCTCAAAAAACTTGAATATTCACTCTGTTATATGACACAAACATTATTTCTCATACCCAACAGAAAGCAATTGAACTCAGCAGCCTAGTTAACTGGTATGGTGTCTTATGCATAAGAGGATAGAAACAGAGAGAAACACCACCAGCCGTCACATCATTGGCTGAATTCATCACGTACTGCATAGTGGGATAGGTTGGCCTTGTAATTATAGGACAACATGTGGTTGACTAGGGAGAGAGTGACTGTGAGGGAGAGTGAGAGAGGGAGAGAGAAAGAGTTGTGGAGAGTCAATATGCTACTGCCTTTTCAAGGACATAACCTTTTTTAACACGCTGAGACAAACATTTTCCAAACATCTTTCTCTCTCACACACTCTCTCTCTCTCTCTCTCACTCACTCTCTCTTTCTCTCTTCTCTCTCTCTCTCTCTCTCTCTCTCTCTCTCCCTCTCTCACTCTCCCTCACTCTCTCCCTAGCCAACCACATGTTGTCCTATAATTACAGGGCCAACCTATCCCACTATGCAGTACGTGATGAATTCAGCCAATGATGTGGCGCGGCTGGTGGCATAATATGTGTGGGTGTGGGCACCGCTGTAATTAGAGAGAGAGGCCATGCTTCTAGGGACATGTAATTGCACCTGAATAATTATATTCAGTTCGAAGTTCTCACGACACCTCCTGCACTAGAATCTGCATACTAAGCGTGCGAATGAAAAATAGTTGAACCATACCATACATTTCCAGAGACAAGTTAAATGACTTGTGCCCCACCCCTTACTCAAAACAACAAATGACAACTCAACGACAGCTGAACGTAATACACCATCAAATGACGTCATATTATCACGTATGTTTCAGATGTCTGGTTGGCACTCGAACTGCTGGATGAAGACTCATCTATTTCCTATGATAATGAGGCGCTACAAGTTCTCCTCTTCACGTTTATCCCCCAGGCTACAATCTCTCTCATTCAAGGTAAGGATGGGTAGCAGCAACCCCAATATTATAGCTCATGACAGATGACAAACGAGTAGTTGCCTTACTCAACCCTGTATAAGAGGGTTAGAACATAACGAGCGAGTTGTGTGACTCCTCCACTATTATTGCTCATGGTCAGATGATATTGTACTCTCATTCTGGAATACCAAAATACCTTACCAAATAGCTAAGCAATGTCATAACACACTCGTCACCTACTTCATACAAACTTTGCAGTAATTTGAATTGCTATATTTAATGAAAGACAATATTATGAAACATAACATTTGTAAAGTTAATAACTGCGTTAGTTGTACGTGGTTCAGCCGGACAATATAAATATTGAAATAAAGAGCAACTCTTACGAGAAAAAAAGACTAATTAGTTCCACTTTAGAAGTGTAGAAGTATTCTGGTTTCTGTTCACTGTACAATGTGTGTGTGTGTGTGTGTATATGTACCTCCGTACTTCCATCCACACTGCTGACGTTGGGGATCAGCTAGCCCTTATTTCCGCAGGATCTCCCCTTGGCGCCCACACACCGACAACCCGGGCGCCGACCCACACCCCCAGATCAAAGCCGCCTTCAGTGTTCAAGCGGGTTTCCCCACTGTCCCCTCCAGCAACAATGACCTTAGAGATGCAGACCGACAGGCGATCCCGCTTTATAACTGTACAATGTACTAACTACTAATTGATACTTATTGCTCAGGTATAAAATGCCTCTGGACTGGTGGTGGTTCAAGAAGATCAATCTTCAGGGCGGTCATCTGTTTCATTGGATTTGGCCCACTACTAATTGGCATCGAATGTATCTACTACACACTAAGGTATTGAGTTAGGACATTTTGAATATTATCAGCTTAGAATTCACAATACTCATCTCCAAGTTCCCTTAATTATAATCAACTCTCAAAGTTGCCCCTAATCATAATTAAGTTTCTAATTAACTTTCCAAGTTGCTCCTAATTATAACTCAACTCAGGTGGAATTATGAGAGTGAGTCGATAGCCCGTAAAGGTGGTGGAAACAGTAAGACTAAAGGCGAAGAAAAGCCCCTCAAGGTAAATTATAATTAATCTTGTGATATTTTGCGAGTTCCATTTCAACATAACGAATATGATACATTCGGGGAGGCCTATAAAACTTGAAAAGAGGTTGATACTCGACTAAAATACTTAACTGTCTGACGGTGCATATTCAAACTAAAAAGCACACAGTCGTTCAAAATAGGGGACAGCGGCGCGTGATTGTGACCGATAATAGACATATATGGGCTGAGGACTCTCATCATCACACATCGACATATAATTTCATAGAAACTTCAGGTCGTGAGTGGCACTCAGTAGTTTTAACTTGTTCCTTTTTGTGCAATTAAATGTATACAAAAGATCGAGTACTACACAACCACACAAAGTGCGAATAACTCTCGAGATCTCTGAGATACTATTGAGAGTGGAATTGATGCTATGCGAGTCCTACGTTTAATTAATGTTGACTTCGGTACGAGAGAAAAGTACGGGAGTGACTCGATTGTAGTGAGATTTCTTCATCTCAACTTTCATCTCCTTCTTTCATTCACATTCTAGTATCAATACAAGGGGGATGTAGGGGTGTATTCTAAACTCTAGTTACCTGTAGCGATGACCATCAATTGAAAATGTAAATGAGGTATCCTAGCCTCCTGGTGGAAAATATTTCAAATACCAACCCCTTCTTTACAGTGTACCCCCACCCCTTCGACCCCAATCTCCCCTCACCTAACCCCAATCGCCTTATCCCACAACTTCCTACACAGGACGTGCTGGACGAGTCAGTTGAGAAATGGAACACAATTCGAATCTGGGAAGCCTCCCTAGAAAGTGGACCTGAACTACTCCTTCAATTCTACATCGCGTTTTGTACAAACATCTACAGTATCACATCCCTGACATTGTCTTTTGTTAGCCTGATCCAGGCAGCGGCGGAGTATTATTATTGCAAGGCTGATGGTAAGTTTTGTCTAGACTTTGTTTTATAAAGAATGGTTAGAACATAACAAGGTAATTTATAGCTTTGGAAATTACCCCTCAACATGTGAGCTCCCTATAAAGCGTTATAGGGGTGTCACCTAAGGGGTGATTGATCGTGACAGACCGCGGCGGCTGGGCTAGACTCGCGTGACAGTCTAAACTCTTAGAAATGGGGTATGGCGCCGCCATTCAGTTGATCGTAACCAAAAGTTGGAGATGTAGAAAGTATTATAAGATGAAGCATATCTACAAGGAAACAGGTTATATTTGATGAAATACATGCCAAGAAAATGTACAATGTACAGAGCTATCCATGTTCTTAGAAACATACAAATGTACACGCTACTGCGACCATTGGCGGCTAATTCGGCCTACGCAACAGCTGTTCGTGCTAATACAGGCCTAATTTGGGCACGTCGCTACGCGGGCAAAGGCCTAATGCACTATATGATACACTGTAACTCGCACTGTAATATTTTAGCGCAGCCACCAGAGGTAAATGCTTAATACACATTATACTTCGTCATGAGCTAACACATAAAGAGAGCTGTGAAAAGATTATATAATTTAATATTTCATAAAGAGTATGAAATGTTATTGTCTTTGTTCATCTGGGGTGCCCTTCTCTTTGTATGCAAAATCACGATAATATAATCTTTATTTGTCAGATTGCGCGACCCTATTTTTATGCTCCCGCTCGCGAGGGTTACGAAAGTAACAAATCTTTATAAGATCAGCGTACAAATCATATAGTGGGGTATTCATTTGGTTACGAAATAACCCCTCTGAAGAGTCGCGACTGGGGTGGGGTAACTTCGTTACCAAGTTGATTTTATAGTAGGCAGAACTAAATTTAGTACCTATAATACTGAGTGAGAGAGTAGTTTCATACTGCAAGCAACAACATACAGATTTGAATAAAAACATTCCAATAAAGCGAATGAATTAGCAGTTCTCGAGAATCTCTAATTGCTCCCTCCCTTCACTTTTTAACTTTATAACTAGTCACTGGTTTAAGGTGGGAGTGAGATTCTCACCTCCTCACCCAAAGTAAAGAGACAGAGATTTGAACACACATAACCAATAACCATGAACTGCACTGCGAATGGATCTTGTGTGATCATGTACACAATATCATGAATATGATAACCACTCGACACACGTACTCATACTGCACTTCACGGCCGGGTCTCACACCGACTCTTTTTTATCGATATAAACATCCTGATCCAGAGAAGTACGCGAATTCATTATGAGTTCTATGAAACTGTAGTTAACAAAACAATATTGTCTCATTTTAACCCCTACTATGTCCCTAATAACTAATCGCCAACCTCCCCACCCTGCACAGGTGCTATTGGGTACTTCCCCCACCTGATTGTGTTGAGTATCACTACCATCCTACTTCTGGTATCTCGCCTTACCGCTGCTTTTGTCTTTATCTTCCAGTACGGGGTAGGTTACTTTAACATTATTACAATCACTCAGAGGGGTGACTTTGAGAGGTGACTCAGATGTGACTGAGAGGTGACTCAGATGTAACTGAGAGGTGACTCAGATGTGACTGAGAGGTGACTCAGATGTAACTGAGAGGTGACTCAGATGTGACTGAGAGGTGACTCAGATGTAACTGAGAGGAATACAAAAAAATACAAAAAAATAAAAACAGTTTTGTAAGGTTATTTAACGTTCTCGTTCGAACTTTTATTGTTTTTAAACACTCTTCCGCGCTATTACACGTAATTTAGTAATAAAATATAGACATATTTTACATAATCAATAACTATAAGTTAAGTCATAACTTAAAGTTTACCAATCGGCTGTTTTTGGGTTACATAGTTTTGATACAATGAAATAGTGTTTATT
>AVPN01000679.1:7835-19154 GCA_000695325.1 Pleurobrachia bachei
CCTGATCTCCTATTTTATAGGAGGCTGGTACTGAGCTGGCTGTGTTCGAATCGGATCCAGTTGTTATGCAGGCTAGGAAGATGTCTAAACTTGTACCAAACCAGGACGTCGTCACCAGTGAGTACATGGTGTCCCATCATAAGTTCAGTGGGTCGGTTGGCGAGCTGTATACTTCCTAGCTGGAGTGAAGTTTTGAAGTTAGTAATAGTAATGAATAATGAACATTCTATGTCATACAGAGGAATAGTAATTTAAAATGAGGAGTAGGCTGAATAGGGTCACACCATCAATACTCTGAAAGAGTTGATTAACCATTCTAAATTTCAGCTTGTCGATACATTCTATTCAAGCAGCCCCTGGAGTTCCACGATGCCCTCGCCTCATGCCTTGCTTTGGAGTGGCCCATCACTAACACAGGTAGGTGTATGAGAGAGAGAGGAGTATTGACAGGTTAATAATAATAATCAAACTGGTCTCCCGTCTCACGTGCTCATTCGAAAGAAATTATAAAGGCCTGCAGTGCTCTGACGTGTTGAGGGTTCTCTCTCACTTGTGAAACTCAGATAACTTCCCTGCTCATGTGTTCAGGGTGGTTATTTTGCTGTCGCCCTAGTGTCGCTATTCCTGGCATTAAATAGTCTACCAACTCTTTGAATGACTACCTAGTTACAAAGCCTCATGTGGTAGAATTGTTATTATTTATATATATTATATGGATGAGTGCTTGCAATAAGGCTCACATAGAGCGATGGGTTAAATTGTTCCCCAACAAACTATTAAAATATATTGTTAGATTTAAATATTCAACTATCTTCAATATCGTGGATTATGCAGAATTATAGAGGATAAATTAAACATCTGGTCTCACAAAATACTTCCCGGGAGGAGAGTTACAATTACCGCAGTGTGTGCGAAATTACAGTCATGTACCTAGTATCATGACTTGACTGGGATCCACTAGATTACAACTATTATTATTAACTGATTATCATTAACTAAAACGTCCTACTAATTCCCCTGTGCAGGTATTGGAATGGCTACCGTACGATCCGAGGCTGAGAATGAAGATGTTAGCAACCTTATTAGAATTGGGTTTGGCTTCAAGTTTGACGTGAGTTGTCAACTATCATTCAAACATCTCCTGTATGGCGGCGCCATACCCCATTTTATTCTCAAATCTGAGTGAGCGACAGTGCGTCGGCAGCGCTAGACAGAACATCTCTTAGTCTGACTCAAAATTTAAAATTCTTTATTATCTCACGCTTAGTTCCTGACAAAATTTATTTTCTGTATAGGGCAAAAAACCGTACAAATATGGAAACTGGGCTCTTATTGGGCTGAGTAAGAGGAGGAACAACGACTACAAACTATCCGAGGAAGAAGCGGTAAGTACTGTGGGATGTGGTGGGGGTGGGGGAACAATTGAAATGAAGATGGTATAATATGCAGTATCATGGGGACCACAGACAGCACAGTTACTGGAGTTCGCATCCCGGTGCTGTATGCGGCACCCTCGGGGAGAGGGATATGGGAAGAGAGAAAGACATTTCGGATCTAAGTTATAAGGTGAACCCTGTAGGGTGTGGAAGTTTAGTTTTCTCTTTTAGGCTGTACAAAATGAGTAAACGGGGTTTCTTCTACAATAAAACCCAGTCTACTCATTTTGTCCAGCCGGAAGGAGAAAACTAAGGAGGAATCCTCACTCATATGCGGCTAAGAAACAATCAACCAATCCTTATTCCCTATACTAGGGTGTGTTTAACCCTGAGGATTGGTGGTTTTCTAATGGAATGAGGACCAACTACACCAAATGGCACACTGGATTCCCTGATCAGCAAGAGAAGGGGTAGGTGATCCTACATGTTCATTTCTTATCTAGTGTCTAACTTTTTTAGTTAAGTTCCGTTATGTTATCTCTCTAGAGTCTAGACCTTCACTAACCTACCTCCAAATACCTAGAGCTAAGAAGGCCACATCTCTCCCTAGACTAACTCAACACATCTCCTCTCTAGAAAGAAGAAAAACAAGGAATACCAGAACTGGGTACAGATCAACAAGAAAGGATACTGGGATGATACTTACAGCAGCAAGAAACTCCCATATCTGTGCGAGTACTGCGGTGAGTACTGAATTTACATCAGGATACCTTCGAGCATTCATTTCATGGGGGCACAACTTGTACCAATTATTGATTCCTTCAATCCCATATTGTCAGGTAAGTACATTGTCCTGTCCAAGCACGTTACCTGGGACAAGGCCAACGCACACTGTCAGGATCTTGGACTTGAATTTGCTGTGGTAAGTACATGATAGTATTGTAGCTGTATTACACGTGTATTTTGTCTAGTTTGAATCCAACCGATAAGAAGGTGTGGTCATTGGGCCTCCAGGTTCCGAAAGGCCCCGGGGGACTGACCTCATCGGGAAATATGTAATATATGTAAATTGCAATCAAAAGCTTACTAAGTAGTGGGGACTAATTATTCCCCTTTGTGACGTGAGACACAGCCCTCATCCGAAGTGGTAATATATTCCATGACATCATGCTAACTACTATTTCCCTGACGTTTCCATGACGACTATACTATTTCCCACTGTAGGTTAACTCTACTATTTCCCTTGCAGGTTAACGGGTGTGTCTCACCAAATTGACACCAAAATTTCAAACTCGGAGAATTTCAAAAAAATTTATATCATCTGAAAGCAGGTAAAGGACTGATCATTTTGGTATGTCGCGTCAGTTTAATTGATTATTAATTAATTAATTATTAATTAATTAGCGACCGTAACATTGGTAACGACCGTTACGTTTCGGTCGTTACAGTGTATTATATTTAAAATTACACATAAAATGGTCGTAACGACCGTAACGTAACGGTCGTTACATCATCCGAAGTGGTAATATTCCATGACATCATGCTAACTACTATTTCCCTGACGTTTCCATGACGACATGTTAATTTCCCTTCACACTTTGCAGGTTAACTCTCAATCTGATAACGATGAGCTGCTCTTCGCTGCCAGGGTTTCTCTTGGAGAGGAGCTGGGAGGACGACGATTTAACAACTCCAACTGGGTATGTATTAATTAGTTTATCATAATATTATATCAATATGTTAGGGACAGTTATTATACTGGGTATGTGATGTTAATTAGATTGTCATTTGATAGGGACAGCTATACTCCCCCTGAATACTAGGCAAGGAAGTCCTGAGCTGAGATGTCTTGGAACATCGCATTTCACCAACACCCAAAGAGCACACTTGATCTCCGCTTTCCAGTTTATAATTCTTAAATCCAGACCTGTCACTAGCTTTACCCACCTATTACACGCGTCTTGTATAATAGGCTGCATTAGGATTTAGGATAATTCTTACATCTCATACGTCTGTTTAAAGTGATACAACTAGGCCTTGTTTAATTTAAAAAGGCCCAATACATTGAAAATGGTCGCTTCACTTTTCAATGTGTACCACAGAGAGTCCAGTGCTCTATTAAAAGGACAGCCCCCTCATGAAGTGACGGCCGGAAGTTGAGAAGAGTGGTAGGAAAAAAGAGAGAGAGGGAAAAAGAGAGCTGGATTCGTGTCCAATCTGAGTCTCATGAAAAAATGTGGAGCTGGTTGAGTCATATAGCTAGTCTAGTATACACGACCGGACCAGCTGGTGCGTTCTAGGTGGAATTATTAAATCTAGGGGGATGCTACAATTTCTCTGGTCATTAGGGCAGCTAAATTATTAGCATCCCCTCCCTACCCCCATTACTACAAGTGAGATTAGCAGCCTGAGAAGGTATTAAAAATATTCTTCCGTTACTAAAGCCCATACCGATAAATTCGAAAATTCATTGTGACATGGTATGCAAGAAGCGCAAGTTACAGTTCTGAAATATCTCAAACCTAACTAACTCACGGTACCCCACACCATATATTTCAACTTTCAAGCTGTTTTCGATGTTTTCCCACACTCATATCAACCCACCAGTCACTGCACCAAGGTTTGGATCGGTACCCAGCTGAGCAACTAACTAACTCTTGTTACCCCCTGCAGGTTTGGATCGTTACCCAGCTGAGCAACTAGCTAACTCTTGTTACCCCCTGCAGGTCTGGATTGGTACTCAGGAAGTAATGGATGAGACGACTGGTAATGGAACAGGTGTCTGGCAACACTGGAATGGGGCCTCACTGGACTTCAGTCCTAGCTGGGATTTCAAAGTACAGCCTGACAACTGGGTACTCCCCAACAAGGGCGGTAAGTGTAGTACATATAGTAACCACATAGTAACCACATAGTAACCACATATTGACCACATATTGACCACATAACAACAACATGGCAACCACGTATTATAGTAACCACATAGTAACCACATAGTAACCACATTGAACAACCACATTTAACGACCACATTTAACGACCACATTGAACAACCACATTGAACAACCACATTTAACGACCACATTTAACGACCACATTTAACAACCACATTTGTAACGACCGTTACGTTACGGTTGCTGTTACGGTCGTTACAAATGTTACATCTCCAGAGTGTTCAGACAGCCACGTCCATACTTTTTGGACTAAGGCTTTAGAATTCAGACAGGAGAAAGTACTCAGTCACAGCTACCGCTGAGTACCAGTTTCAACTTCGTACGATAACTAAAACCGATTCTATGATCGTTCAAAAATGCGTTACGGTCGTTACGGTCGTTACGTCAACGCCAAAAAAAGGCGTTTTTTGGCATATTATGCATCATAATTCAGCTCAGTGATGCATAATCATCATAATATTTAGTAATTCAGTAGTTCAGACATTTTCTGACAGTTTGGTACCAAATTTAACAAAATTGGCCAATGTTTAGGTGGTCTACGGACCTGTACAAAATTTCCAAACTCGAGGTGTCAATTTGGTGAGACACACCCTAACTCTCAATCTGATAACGATGAGCTGCTCTTTGCTGCCAGGGTTTCTCTTGGAGAGGAGCTGGGAGGACGACGATTTAACAACTCCAACTGGGTATGTATTAATTAGTTTATCATAATATTATATCAATATGTTAGGGACAGTTATTATACTGGGTATGTGATGTTAATTAGATTGTCATTTGATAGGGACAGCTATACTCCCCCTGAATACTAGGCAAGGAAGTCCTGAGCTGAGATGTCTTGGAACATCGCATTTCACCAACACCCAAAGAGCACACTTGATCTCCGCTTTCCAGTTTATAATTCTTAAATCCAGACCTGTCACTAGCTTTACCCACCTATTACACGCGTCTTGTATAATAGGCTGCATTAGGATTTAGGATAATTCTTACATCTCATACGTCTGTTTAAAGTGATACAACTAGGCCTTGTTTAATTTAAAAAGGCCCAATACATTGAAAATGGTCGCTTCACTTTTCAATGTGTACCACAGAGAGTCCAGTGCTCTATTAAAAGGACAGCCCCCTCATGAAGTGACGGCCGGAAGTTGAGAAGAGTGGTAGGAAAAAAGAGAGAGAGGGAAAAAGAGAGCTGGATTCGTGTCCAATCTGAGTCTCATGAAAAAATGTGGAGCTGGTTGAGTCATATAGCTAGTCTAGTATACACGACCGGACCAGCTGGTGCGTTCTAGGTGGAATTATTAAATCTAGGGGGATGCTACAATTTCTCTGGTCATTAGGGCAGCTAAATTATTAGCATCCCCTCCCTACCCCCATTACTACAAGTGAGATTAGCAGCCTGAGAAGGTATTAAAAATATTCTTCCGTTACTAAAGCCCATACCGATAAATTCGAAAATTCATTGTGACATGGTATACCATGCAAGAAGCGCAAGTTACAGTTCCGAAATATCTCTAACCTAACCCACGGTACCCCACACCATATATTTCAACTTTCAAGCTGTTTTCGATGTTTTCCCACACTCATATCAACCCACCAGTCACCACCAAGGTTTGGATCGGTACCCAGCTGAGCAACTAACTAACTCTTGTTATCCCACCCAGGTTTGGATTGGTACTCAGGAAGTACTGGATGAGACGACTGGTAATGGAACAGGTGTCTGGCAACACTGGAATGGAGCCTCCCTGGACTTTAGTCCTAGCTGGGACTACAAAGTACAGCCTGACAACTGGGTACTCCCCAACAAGGGCGGTAAGTGTAACCACATAGTTACCATGTGTAGTAACCACATAGTAACCACATAGCAACCACATAACAACCACATTGAACAACCACATTTAACGACCAAACAGCTAACCAGTTCACCCCATTTCAGAACAAAATGTGGTTGGTTTCTCTCGAAAGGACGGAAAGTGGGACGACAGTTTCAAGTTCAGGAAGAGGCCCTTTGCTTGTCAGTGCCCACACAGGGGTTGCTCATACAGTGCATAGTCATTAACTCGCCAACTGATTACCACATAAACCAAGGAAACCCAATTAATTATGTGTGATTGTGACATAGTGTTTCAGAGATGATGTGAGATATATATTAAAATGCATGATCTGCTGTAGATTTGTAGATTTGTAGATTTGTTGTTTTATTTTGATCACATCAATTGCTTTTTAATCCATTTCTCTCCCGACTAGATGGTAACTGAATATTCTGTTCATCAAGACAATAAAGTACATCATTCTAAAAAATGTTCAATTTGAAATAGTTTAAAATAGTTCATTCATACAGAATGTTAAGAAAACATCTTCAGTCTCTCTCACTGCTATAACAGACAGAATCAATACAGACGGGTCTCCCTCTTTCTCTCTCACTATGGTCACATAGACAGGGCGGACACAGACATGACAGTAAAGAGAGAGAGAGAGAGAGAGGAGGTCTGTGTGTCAAAAAGTTCATTCCTTGCACGTGAGATTGTTGAAAAAAAGCAAAATTGTTTCTCGGAAATGAGTGATATTATATAATGTTGAAAGATTGTTCGACAGGGATGAATGACCGTGTTGGAAAAATACCCCGAAAAGATGAAAGGCGAACAAGATTTGATCACGGCCCCGTGGTAAGTTGATCAGAAATGTGAAATTAGACATTTGTATGTGGCTTTTTGGCAGAGATGGAAATATGTTTTGGTATGTAATTGAATAAAGTCTGTTAGTGAAGAAAATCAAATGTCCGTAACATGCTAGGACAATCAGGATTTCAAAACGAGCTGGGTTATTTGATTAAGAAAAGGATGCTTCTCAAAATCTCAACTCATTTTATCGTTTGTCCATACCGGAGGTTAGAATGGTATGGGATTGCAGCTGGTCACGAGGGTTCCTCTCCCGTTCTTGGAGCGTAGTAGTCTGAGAGACAGGTACCAGGTAGTTCAAGAAGTACGTGATATGACTTGTGGGGTCAATGACCACAATATCCCACAAATCTAAGGATCGCAATAATGGTCATTGAGTTGTAAAAAGAAGAAGAATACGGCCCAAGTAATTGTGACCTGCCGAGTCTAGTTCTACACAGAATCTAACTACTAACACTTGAGAAGTAGACTCCTTTAAAGGTTGCCAGTTTCACCCTGCCATTCATGCTCTTCCTCCTCACCCACACCCCGAACTTCTTCATTCTGTAGTAGTACAGGACGGGGTTCAGGGAGGCATTCAACACAGTCAGGAATACCTTGGCGATCAGCCAGCTGTAATGTGTCATAAAGATCCCTTTGAAGAAAGGCCCAGGGTACCGGTACCCCAGGGCTCGTGTCAGAGAGTTTAATACCATAACCGTGAAGAAAGGGAGGTTGCAGAATAGGAATATTCCCGTGAAGATAGCAACTGTTATCGAGGCTTTCTTGTTTCGTTCTGATTGAAAAAGGTTCGGGCACGGTTGGGCCAACTTGGCACAGCAGATGATAAAACTAAAGAATGAGATTATAGCAGGTATTCCCAGTTCCACAGTGGTGAGAGTCTTCACAAATGTCACCCAGAACTTGTAGCCCTTGTTAGCATCACCCTTCCCAGCTAGGGGGGAGTCAACACAAAACGGGCCCACCGAGAGATATTTGTAGTATTTGGGGTTTACCATCGTCGCATCGACTGCGATTAGGGCTAAAATAAACACACCCAGAGCGATGAGTATGGATTTCTCGTGGACTCGTCGGAAGGGGTACACAATCAGACTTGTCCTGTAAACACTCATCAGCATCACAAGGAATATCGAGATCTTCTGAAGGAACCTGAAGGTTAGCGTCCAACCTGCACACACTATCAGACTAGAGAACAGTCCTGGCTTCCTGTCAATAAACAGGCTGACAGCGATAGGGAAGTGGGATATGGAGGTGAAAATGTCGACCACACAGATGATGGTATAGAGGGTGTTTGCAAAGTCTCGTTTCCTCTTTAAAAAGTATCGGATAGCAATGGCGTTCCCTGGGACACCCACGAAAAAACAACAAACCAACCCCACCCCGATCAACCCATCCCAGATGGGTGCCGAGGAGAGGGGCATGGGGGCCATCAGCACGTGAGCAGGGAACACAGTCTCCTCCCCGGGTACTGGTAGTGGTGGAGGTTCAGGTTGGAATTCAGGGATGGAGAAGAAGTTGTAGGATGGTTGGTGGGGAGCGTGGGTTGTGCTGGATACCCACTCCCTCGTCACAATGTGGTTCGGAGAGGAACTTGTGAGATTCATTATGGTCTAGGGGGACGTTTGGGTTGCTAGGGGGATTTAGGTTGCTAGGGGGATATTTAGGTTACTATGGGGGAGATTTACAGATTTAGGTTTCTAGAAGGAACACAAGACATATAACTCTAGAAAAGTAAGAACATGAGGAGGGGATATTAAAATATCATTATATTTAGAACACGTGCAAGCACATTGCATTCAAAATAACAAGTGGGATGCTGAGCATGGTACCAGCATGCCATATAACAAACTATAAAGTTCTAACTTCTAGTTAGAAATGAGTAGAAATAACTAGAAAAACAAGGAAGAATACCATACCAAATGACAAAACATAATATATATCCTTATATTATAAGGATCTAAATATAAGGTTCAAAATATGTTGAAAGGAGCTGTAATGAAATTAGGGTAAAACAGGAATGGGAGAGAGAGAGAGAGATAGATAGAGAGAGCAGAGTGGGAGGCATAATGGCTACAGCACAAAGATAGCATGGGAGAGAAAACAAGGGAGAGAGAAAACTTGGAAGAGAGAAAAACGAGGGAGATAAAAGAGAGATAAAGAGAACATAATATGGGAACATGGAGTGCTAGGTTAGGCTGTCCGTCACTCTCAAGGTTACACAGTAACACCTAAACTGCTGCTGCTGAGGTCAGTTTACCGCAGAAGTACTTAGCGCAGTAATGGGTTTCATTCCCAACCCTGAACCCACCCCCTCAATAACCCCCTGATCAACTCCAATTATACTGAATAGCTGCAAGGCTTCTTCAATCTTCATTGCTAACAACAAAGCCTGTCGTGTGTACTGAGTAATTGGAGGAACATAAGTTATAAATCTTTGTTGGTTGACATGTTGGAGCCAAAAACTGGGCACACTTAAGAGAAAGTGACACCTTTCACTTAGAGCATCCTTTGAGACCAATTGCCTGTCTCAGCGATGGTAAACATACTTAGCAGGGAAGAGAAGAAGTACTAGATCTGTGTTAACGAGGGATGCATGTTGTTAAGCGGGTAATAAATCAGTGAATATACTCATTACCATGATTTTGTCATTCTACACAGTACACACAGAGAGGGCGGTCTTTGTGAGACATGATGGTAGCCAGGAAACGACCGAACCGGGTTTTTTCCCACCGAACCGAACCGAACCGAATTTGAAAAACGTTTTTACCGAACCGAACCGAACCGAACCGAATATTCGGTCGCTTCCTGGCAAAGTCTCGTTTCCTCTTTAAAAAGTATCGGATAGCAATGGCGTTCCCTGGGACACCCACGAAAAAACAACAAACCAACCCCACCCCGATCAACCCATCCCAAATGGGTGCTGAGGATAGGGGCATGGGTGCCATCAGCACGTGAGCAGGGAACACCCCAGTCTCCTCCCCTGATCCGGGTACTGGTAGTGGTGGAGGTTCAGGTTGGAATTCAGGGATGGATGAGAAGTTGTAGGATGGATGGTGGGGAGCGTGGGTTGTGCTGGACACCCACTCCCTCGTCACAATGTGGTTCGGAGAGGAACTCGTGAGGTTCATCATGGTCTAGGGGGACGTTTGGGTTGCTAGGGGGATTTAGGTTGCTAGGGGGATATTTAGGTTACTATATGGGGGAGATTTACAGATTTAGGGTGCTAGAAGGAACACAAGACATATATAACTCTAGAAAAGTAAGAACATGAGGAGGGGATATTAAAATATCATTATATTTAGAACACGTGCAAGCACATTGCATTCAAAATTACAAGTGGGATGCTGAGCATGGTACCAGCATGCCATATAACAAACTACATATATAAAGTTCTATAAAGTTCTAACTTCTAGTTAGAAATAACTAGAAAAAAACAAGGAGGAATGCACCAAATGACAAAACATAAGGATCTGATTTATATTCCAAGTTTTATACAACTTTCCTCGACATTACTTTAATCCCATAAACAGGAATGGGAGAGAGAGAGAGAGATAGATAGAGAGAGCAGAGTGGGAGGCATAATGGCTACAGCACAAAGATAGCATGGGAGAGAAAACAAGGGAGAGAGAAAACTTGGAAGAGAGAAAAACGAGGGATAGAAAAGAGAGATAAAGAGAACATAATATGGGAACATGGAGTGCTAGGTTAGGCTGTCTGTCACTCTCAAGGTTACACAGTAACACCTAAACTGCTGCTGCTGAGGTCAGTTTACCGCAGAAGTACTTAGCGCAGTAATGGGTTTCATTCCCAACCCTGAACCGTGGGGGAGTTATTGGGGGACTAGTTGAGGTTAATATGACTTATCGACGTAGGCTTCTTCAATCTTCATTGCTAACAACAAAGCCTGTCGTGTGTACTGAGTAATTGGAGGAACATAAGTTATAAATCTTTGTTGGTTGACATGTTGGAGCCAAAAACTGGGCACACTTAAGAGAAAGTGACACCTTTCACTTAGAGCATGCTTTGAGACCAATTGCCTGTCTCATCGATAGTAAACATAGTTAGCAGGGAAGAGAAGAAGTAGATCTGTGTTAACGAGGGATGCATGTTGTTAAGCGGGTAATAAATCAGTGAATATACTCATTACCATGATTTTGTCATTCTACACAGTACACACAGAGAGGGCGGTCTTTGTGAGACATGATGGTAGCCAGGAAACGACCGAACCGGGTTTTTTCCCACCGAACCGAACCGAACCGAATTTGAAAAACGTTTTTACCGAACCGAACCGAACCGAACCGAATATTCGGTCGCTTCC
>AVPN01000679.1:19313-31753 GCA_000695325.1 Pleurobrachia bachei
GAGAGAGAGAGAGAGATAGATAGAGAGATCAGAGTGGGAGGCATAATGACTACAGCACAAAGATAGCATGGGAGAGAAAACAAGGGAGAGAGAAAACTTGGAAGAGAGAAAAACGAGGGAGATAAAAGAGAGATAAAGAGAACATAATATGGGAACATGGAGTGCTAGGTTAGGCTGTCCGTCACTCTCAAGGTTACACAGTAACACCTAAACTGCTGCTGCTGAGGTCAGTTTACCGCAGAAGTACTTAGCGCAGTAATGGGTTTCATTCCCAACCCTGAACCCACCCCCTCAATAACCCCCTGATCAACTCCAATTATACTGAATAGCTGCAGGGCTTCTTCAATCTTCATTGCTATAGCATATATATCGCAACAACAAAGCCTGTCGTGTGTACTGAGTAATTGGAGGAATATAAGTTATAAATCTTTGTTGGTTGACATGTTGGAGCCAAAAACTGGGCACACTTAAGAGAAAGTGACACCTTTCACTTAGAGCATCCTTTGAGACCAATTGCCTGTCTCAGCGATGGTAAACATACTTAGCAGGGAAGAGAAGAAGTACTAGATCTGTGTTAACGAGGGATGCATGTTGTTAAGCGGGTAATAAATCAGTTGATCGCTATTTACACTGTATCATGGTGAATATACTCATTACCATGATTTTGTTATTCTACACAGTACACACAGAGAGGGCGGTCTTTTATTTGTGAGACATTTAATTGTGGTAGCTATAATAGCTAATGTTTCAGTACCAACCATTCAAGTAGCAATTGCAATTGAATTGGAAGAACTGATACTACAGATGAAAGTGTGGACAATGAACATGTCCCCCCTCCGGCCTCCCCTCTCTCTCTCTCTCTTTCTCGCTGAGTATCCGATAATTTAAGAGAATTTTCACCTTTTGAAAGTCTTCCCTACAGTGCAGATGAAATTGGATATGTACCAGACCTCGTTCTACCCTCTCTCTCCGCCCCAAAACAAGCTTGAAGCAGCAAAAACTAGATCGTATATAAACAAAAGGTACGGCGATATAGGCGGCGACTCTGTGGTATTCTGTTGTGATACCTTAAATTATAATGTTGCTAGAACGGACAAATTGGATATGTTACACTATACAGCTACGCAGGAGGAAATGCCAAAATTGAGACCCCCTAAACAAGTTTATTATAAGTCTTTCTTTTTTATACAAGTAGGCCAGAAGCCATACAAAAGTCAATTATAAATCCACAAATTTGTTGACATGTGTTTACGGATGGCTGTGTTGAAACTTGTTGTTCCTGAACAAGCTCTAAACAACAGTCGGACCCCGATTTACCGGGATGCTCGGGGGAATGGCCTTTTGCCAGGTATATCGGGGTGCCCGGTATAATTTAATTCCTATATCGGGGCCGGAAGTTATCATCCCGGTAAATCGGGATTCCGGTAAATCGGGGTCCGGTAAATCGGGGTCCGACTGTATCACAACTATTCGTGGACTGTGGTATTATAATAGTGCTTACTATCTAGATCTGGTATAACAATAGAATAGTAACTGAACAACTGCAGCCCGCTCTCTTCTAGCTGGCTGTCAACAATAGATGCGTGTTGATAAGGGCTAGCAAAAATGCCGCATATAGATGACAATAATCATTCCCGTCAACTCTATCGCTCTCTATATATCATTCTCTAGCTATCGCTCTCTATATATCACTCTCTACTTATCAGTCTATATTTATCTATCACTCTCTTTATCGTTCCTCCCTTTCTAGCTCACTCCTCTCAAAAAATCTCATTCCTCTCATTCCCCATGCTCAACACAGGATCAGCATGACAGAATCCATGAATCTAGGACCATAATGTGTGATTGTCCGAGTAGCGGTAAATTTCGTATTTTTACAAAGGACCGGTCGTAGAAGAGGTGAAATTAAATCGTCGACACATACTGATTACCTTCGCATACCCTTCCCATACCCATTACCCACGAGGAAGGAATAAGGTGGGAGATGGAGTGATGTAGATAGAGAGAGGGATAGGGAGAAAGTAGAGATAGAGGAGAGATAAAGGAGAGAGAGAGGGAGAGAGAGAGAGAGAGAGAGAGAGAGAGAGAGAGTTTAGAGATAGATAGAGGGAGATAGAGAGCGATAGAGGGGTTAGATCAAAGGTAACTAGGGCACCCTGTGACCAGGATCATGCAAAATGGGATTGGGAGATGTGTAGTTCAGTGACAGATATGATTATGCTATAGTCCCCTGATTTAGGATGACTTAAGTTTCCCTTAATTTTTCAAAAGACACAGGTTGGCCATTGGGTATACAGTCGAACCCCGATTTACCGGGCCCCGATTTACCGGAACCCCGATTTACCGGGAGGATGAACTTCCCCCGATATAGGAAAATAACGGTATTTTACCCCTATAATATAACGGGCACCCCGATTTACCGGGCAAAACGCTTTCCCCCGATCATCCCGGTAAATCGGGGTTCGACTGTATAACATTTAGCCTAATGTTTAGGAATCTGTGAAGCGACTCTAAATCAGATCCTCTCTCACATACCAGGAATTGTTGTAAGGGCTGGTGACTCAACAAGTGAATTGAGTTTGCAAGCTAAATCTCATCACAAAATCAAATCCTAATACGACTGTGTGGTTAGGATTTGTATTTATACTCGTCTCTATACGTAGCATGCCAATATCGGTTTGATGAACCCTGACAAGTAAGACAAAGTCTAAATCGTGTCTGTATCCTTACAAAGCCACATATCGTCTAGGCAACTTGTAAGGATATGTCCATCCTAGATGTGTATCCTGGGATTCTACAAGAAAGGGATCAGATCGGGAAGTCGGACAATTGTCGGACAAGAATTCCCACATTTCGAAGATAATAATATTTAGTTCATATATAATTCAGTAAAAAGAAGGAACAAAAGGATCGGTTCAATTATCAGTTCAATGTTAAAAAAATCATCTAAGATTAATTCGGTTTATCTTCTGCAAAAGATTTATAATATTCAGGGCAGTTAACTTTATAAATTTCATGTGTTGCCACGCTTGATATTAGTCTCATCTTCAATAGTTGATGGTAGTATATGGACAACTGAGACAATGATTTTATTGCAGGAAATAAATATTTCCTGCAATAAAATCATTGTCTCAGTTGTCCATATACTACCATCAACTATAGTTAACTTTATTTGGTCTAATTACCAGGTTATCAGATAATCATTGATCATTGATCAATATCAGCACAAAGTTAGATACAAAGTTAGCATGCAAACTGACTGATTTGTTGAGCAAGAATGAGATTTAAAAAGATGCACAAAAGAAACAGCAGTTCACAAGGTGGGAAACTGGCCCACTCGAGGGATATAAAACAATGTAGTCAAACAAATGGAGGGAGCAGAATACAACTCTTTTCGAGTGAAGTGGAGTATGAAATTCATTATTCTCATGCATGCAGCGTCACCGAGAGTTTATACTGAAACTTCCTCAAGTCTGGTGAAGTTGAATGGAAGCAAAAATTGCGTACAGAAGCTACATCATATTCATTGGGGAGTTTAATAGTCTGAACTATAAATCTGTGCTCATAGAATTCAGCTTGAAAACAGATAAATAAATAAAACTGAACAGTTTCAAAGCTTGTAGTATTATCAGTTTCAGGTCATACCTAATACTTTTTTGCTTCTAGGAAGTTATTATTTTCCACAGGCCTTATCATGACACCAGATAATACATTAATGCAGCACTACAGACTGCATGTGTCAGCTGCGTAAATTGATAAATATTAATATACACACGTGAGGGGATAATATCATGATTCGACAGCATGGATATTGGATACCACTTACCCTAGTATCACCTATGACAGTTGTCGATAAGTACACGTTTCCGGGTTAGGAACTGCCCGAAGTAAATTGTGAGGTACAATCAAGTCCCACTCCCATTATAAGTGAGCCATAACAGTAAATTTTACTGCTCATATAAAATGCAGAAAGGAATTCAAATTATCTGATAAAACAGATGCTGTGTTTGATAACGCCCCCGTAATTTGTCCAGAAATCTTTTTTATGTATTTCATGCGCTTAATATTCTTAGGAGCAGACAAAATATATTTCACCCCTATACTAATGGTCCTTTAGATTGAGACGAACAAAAAGGTGGCTAGCTAAAGTCTCACTAAGTATATTTGAATCTAAAGTATTCAAGAATCGAACTATAAAGCATTATTGCTGCTCCTCCCCGCTCCGTTAAATGGAATTTCCCTCTTGAGTGGTTTCAGTTTCGGTAACGGCAGGCTGGTTCATAATAACACATGAGTAGCATCATTATCAGCTGGCACAATGTAAATAAAAAGGACCTACGCATATGTTGTGGAAAAGAATATTCAACCGCAAGTGTGGGTCTGCAGCAGCAGGAGCCAGGAGAGAAATACATATATGGCCCTGCTGTAACTTGCAGACAGGACTGAGGACACCCCCGAAACTCGGCCACGAACGAGAGAGAATCAAAATCAAATTCAACAGATACTCGGTACTCCAGTACTGTATATCAGTTACAGATAAATAATTTAGAGATACTCAAGTACTAAACACGTTTTAATATAAGATAGAACCACATCTCTCTTCTTCCCTAAATTACCCCCTCAACACCCTTACAGTTAGGGGAGAGAGAGAGATGGCCATGGCCTCACTTTTTTACTGTAGATTAGGACACAAAGCACAAAGCCGCTGTTAGTTTTACTAGAAATCTTTATAGCTGGGATGTGCAGAAGAGATTGATGTTTGGCAAAACAAAATTTCTCGTCTCTGGCCGAGAGAAACCCCGTCTGGAAAAACAGGGGCGTTGCCTAGTAGATAACATATATCTGATATATCATATATATCTGCTGGTAAATACTCTGCACATATATATCTTGGGGAAGAAGTGACATGTCATGAAATTCCCCATCCGTGAAACAAGGGTAATATGAGAAACTGAAGTTTTATAGTTAAACAACAAGCCGGCATCGATCAGGGCTTCAAAATTACAACTGAGATCAAAGATTCGCCTTTTTAACGTTCATTCTTGTCCTAAGATATTCCTTCAAAGATATACTCCTAAGATATNNNNACCCGTGTCCGGTCCGGTTTTTGTCCGGTCCGGTCCGGTTTTAAAATTTTTTTTGAATGTCCGGTCCGGTTCCGGTCGGTTTTAAAACCCCTGTCCGGTCGTTTACTGGTCCACGCACAAACAAGAATTATTATTGCATTATGTTTCATAATGCTGTGTTTCCCTGCCAACGAATACTCAAAACGATCACATTCACTGATAAGCGATGAGATCTGTTAAGCGCCGTCCGAACTAGATGACACCGTGCAAGGTGATCTGATCGTCGTCGCCAACGCCTAATTACAATGTTATGTGAGACTAAGCTATGCATGGGAACTTCTCACTTTCCATCAGTCACCATACTAACGAGCTGAGCTTTCAACGCCTTTTAGCTTCAATCAGATCAACTAAGAAGTTATATCTATTCAAGCGCTAATAGCGCCGCTATGCTGTAACGCGCGAGGTGTGAAAATAGTGTGCTGCGTTGTCAGTGTGCGCGCGCAGCAAACTTTGAGCGCGCGCCACCACAATCCGTAGTGAGATAACTTTGCGGACGACTGACTCCGTTGTTATCTGCGCGGCGCCGTTGTAGCGTTACGGATGGACGGACACTTTTAGTTAACTACACAATCTGCTGATTTCTAAACCCTGAATGATCTTTTAGCACGTGCGTGCTAAAACATCATCCTGGGTCAATGCCCTTCGGGCATTGACCCAGGCAGGGAAAAAATGTGGCTAGCTAAAGTCTAACTAAGTAGTCGAGACTTTAAGAATATATTTGAATCTAAAGTATTCAAGAATCGAACTATAAAGCATTATTGCTCCTCCCCGCTCTGTTAAATGGAATTTCCCTTGAGTGGTTTCAGTTTCGGTAACGGCAGGCTGGTACATAATAACACATGAGTAGCATCAGTATCAGGCACAATAATATACTGCATGGCCCTGCTGTAATTATTTTTCAGACAGGACACCCCCGAAACCCGGCCACGAACGAGAGAGAACTAAAATCAAATTCAACAGATACTCGGTACTCCGGTACTGTATATCAGTTACAGATAAATAAGTTATAGAGATACTCAAGTACTAAACACATTTAAATATAAGATAGAACCACATCTCTCTTCTTCCCTAAATTACTCCCTCAACACCCTTACAGTTAGGGGAGAGAGAGATGGCCTGGCCTCACTTGTTTACTGTAGATTAGGCCACAAAGCACAAAGCCGCTGTTAGTTTTACTAGTAATCTCTCTATATATAATATATATAATAGCTGGGATGTGCAGAGGCCAGAGATTGCTGTTTGACAACAAAAAACAATTTCTCGTTTCTGGAGGTAAACTCCCGTCTGGAAATAAATTAATAACCAGGGGCGTTCCCTAGTAGATAACATATCTGATATATCAGATATATCTGCTGGTAAATACTCTGCACATATATATCTTGGGGAAGTCCAGTGACATGTCGTGAAATTCCCCATCCGTGAACCAAGGGTAATATGAGAAACTGAAGTTTTATAGTTAAACAACAAGCCGGCATCGATCAGGGCTTCAAAATTACAACTAAGATCAAAGATTCGCTTTTTAAAAGTGCATTCTTGTCTTAAGATATTCCTTCAAAGATATACTCCTAAGATATTCCTTTGTCAAATTCCAGGTGTCCCAACTACTAAAGGTACAGTTTGGAATGTTTACCATCACATGCTGATAGTATCTGCTCATGCTTCATATTTGGCTATTTTTAGGAGAGTTATTATGATACCGGGGTAACTTAATGCTAGAGAGATATTAGATGTATAATAGAGACAGTGTTGCAGACTACAGTCCTGTGACCTGTCCTCCCAGTAACAAAATGGACCCTAATATAGCTAGCTCACACTGCTAGAGCCCCCCTTGTGATATATGTAGAATCCCAGAGAAGAAAAATGAGCTGTAAAAGATGGGCTGAAAATTAAATTTTCTATCCTGCATTTTGCAAGACACGACCGGACCTTTTCTCTTCCCATTATGTGAGTACGGCACCTACGAGTCGCACCTGCGACAGGGGGGGGGGCTACGACGAATGATTTTTGAAGGATTCTATAATTAAATCCGTCATATTTTCCTACAAAATTAGTCAAACTCAAATATGTTTAAATATGTTATTGAGGGAGGGGGGACAAAATGACACGGGTAAATGGAGCTAAACTGTTGAACTAAAACTTCCTTGTTTTATGAGTAAAGGGAGGTAGCACGAGAAATGTGTCAAAAGAAGCAAATATAGTGACACCTTCATTAAACAGTTCATTAAACATCTTAGCTATGAAGACACTATGAAACACAAACTTGTCAGTTGTCTTGATCAAATCGTTCAATGATCAACGATCCTTCATGACCTGAATCTGTAAATGGTTCAACATTTCTAGTGGCATATCACAATTTTAAGGCGAACTCCAGTTTTGAATTATTAAAGCATGAGATAGCAAATTAAAACTAGTGGGGAGTGCAGTGATAATTAACATGCTGCTTGGAGGAGCTGCATGTACTACTACTTGGAATTGGCTGGTGAGCGGTTCACAAATGAGAGTGAAATATCACAGTTTTCAATTTAGACCACCAATATCTAGCATCTACCGACTAGGTACCAGTGTCACAGCTGAACTTCAAAACCATTTTATATCCAACAATACACATTCTAGAAATTTCGCAGAGATATATTACTATGTACTATAGAACCGATAATTTATATATTATCCCGAAATGTGATCATGTAAATTTGGGTGACAGGAGCTATCATCAGGAAAGAACTTTGTTTCTTTATAACCCTCCTAATTCTTCATTATAATATCAATCCTAATTAGGAGAGTCGAGTTAGGACTTAAGTCCTAACTCGACTCTCCTAATTAGGATTGATATTATAATGAAGAATTAGGAGGGTTATAAAGAAACAAAGTTCTTTCCTGATGATAGCTCCTGTCACCCAAATTTACATGATCACATTTCGGGATAATATATAAATTATCGGTTCTATAGTACATAGTAATATATCTCTGCGAAATTTCTAGAATGTGTATTGTGTATGCATGCATGGATATAAAATGGTTTTGAAGTTCAGCTGTGACACTGGTACCTAGTCGGTAGATGCTAGATATTGGTGGTCTAAATTGAAAACTGTGATATTTCACTCTCATTTGTGAACCGCTCACCAGCCAATTCCAAGTAGTAGTACATGCAGCTCCTCCAAGCAGCATGTTAATTATCACTGCACTCCCCACTAGTTTTAATTTGCTATCTCATGCTTTAATAATTCAAAACTGGAGTTCGCCTTAAAATTGTGATATGCCACTAGAAATGTTGAACCATTTACAGATTCAGGTCATGAAGGATCGTTGATCATTGAACGATTTGATCAAGACAACTGACAAGTTTGTGTTTCATAGTGTCTTCATAGCTAAGATGTTTAATGAACTGTTTAATGAAGGTGTCACTATATTTGCTTCTTTTGACACATTTCTCGTGCTACCTCCCTTTACTCATAAAACAAGGAAGTTTTAGTTCAACAGTTTAGCTCCATTTACCCGTGTCATTTTGTCCCCCCTCCCTCAATAACATATTTAAACATATTTGAGTTTGACTAATTTTGTAGGAAAATATGACGGATTTAATTATAGAATCCTTCAAAAATCATTCGTCGTAGCCCCCCCCCCTGTCGCAGGTGCGACTCGTAGGTGCCGTACTCACATAATGGGAAGAGAAAAGGTCCGGTCGTGTCTTGCAAAATGCAGGATAGAAAATTTAATTTTCAGCCCATCTTTTACAGCTCATTTTTCTTCTCTGGGATTCTACATATATCACAAGGGGGGCTCTAGCAGTGTGAGCTAGCTATATTAGGGTCCATTTTGTTACTGGGAGGACAGGTCACAGGACTGTAGTCTGCAACACTGTCTCTATTATACATCTAATATCTCTCTAGCATTAAGTTACCCCGGTATCATAATAACTCTCCTAAAAATAGCCAAATATGAAGCATGAGCAGATACTGCCAGCCTGTGATGGTAAACATTCCAAATTGTACCTTTAGTAGTTGGCACACCTGGAATTTAACAAAGGAATATATCTTAGGAGTATATCTTTGAAGGAATATCTTAGGACAAGAATGAACGTTAAAAAGGCGAATCTTTGATCTCAGTTGTAATTTTGAAGCCCTGATCGATGCCGGCTTGTTGTTTAACTATAAAACGGCAGTTTCTCATATTACCCTTGTTTCACGGATGGGGAATTTCATGACATGTCACTTCTTCCCCAAGATATATATGTGCAGAGTATTTACCAGCAGATATATATGATATATCAGATATATGTTATCTACTAGGCAACGCCCCTGTTTTTCCAGACGGGGTTTCTCTCGGCCAGAGACGAGAAATTTTGTTTTGCCAAACATCAATCTCTTCTGCACATCCCAGCTATAAAGATTTCTAGTAAAACTAACAGCGGCTTTGTGCTTTGTGTCCTAATCTACAGTAAAAAAGTGAGGCCATGGCCATCTCTCTCTCTCCCCTAACTGTAAGGGTGTTGAGGGGGTAATTTAGGGAAGAAGAGAGATGTGGTTCTATCTTATATTAAAACGTGTTTAGTACTTGAGTATCTCTAAATTATTTATCTGTAACTGATATACAGTACTGGAGTACCGAGTATCTGTTGAATTTGATTTTGATTCTCTCTCGTTCGTGGCCGAGTTTCGGGGGTGTCCTCAGTCCTGTCTGCAAGTTACAGCAGGGCCATATATGTATTTCTCTCCTGGCTCCTGCTGCTGCAGACCCACACTTGCGGTTGAATATTCTTTTCCACAACATATGCGTAGGTCCTTTTTATTTACATTGTGCCAGCTGATAATGATGCTACTCATGTGTTATTATGAACCAGCCTGCCGTTACCGAAACTGAAACCACTCAAGAGGGAAATTCCATTTAACGGAGCGGGGAGGAGCAGCAATAATGCTTTATAGTTCGATTCTTGAATACTTTAGATTCAAATATACTTAGTGAGACTTTAGCTAGCCACCTTTTTGTTCGTCTCAATCTAAAGGACCATTAGTATAGGGGTGAAATATATTTTGTCTGCTCCTAAGAATATTAAGCGCATGAAATACATAAAAAAGATTTCTGGACAAATTACGGGGGCGTTATCAAACACAGCATCTGTTTTATCAGATAATTTGAATTCCTTTCTGCATTTTATATGAGCAGTAAAATTTACTGTTATGGCTCACTTATAATGGCAGTGGGACTTGATTGTACCTCACAATTTACTTCGGGCAGTTCCTTTGGGCCTTTGCACATGAATAGCTGTTGACAGTATCCACTATGATCCCATAGTGGACAATACACATTCTAGAAATTTCGCAGAGATATATTACTATGTACTATAGAACCGATAATTTATATATTATCCCGAAATGTGATCATGTAAATTTGGGTGACAGGAGCTATCATCAGGAAAGAACTTTGTTTCTTTATAACCCTCCTAATTCTTCATTATAATATCAATCCTAATTAGGAGAGTCGAGTTAGGACTTAAGTCCTAACTCGACTCTCCTAATTCTTCATTGTATCAATCCTAACTCGACTCTCCTAATTCTTCATTATATCCTAGGTCGACTCTCGGAAAATACATTCTTCTCACATTCTCCACAAGAGGCTTGTAAATGTTCTAACCCCCTTTTACGAGGGGCGTGTGAACTGTAGTCATAACTTGGCAACAAGTGGCTTGCACACAATAACACGAAACTGAATATTGTTTGGTGGAGAACTTACAAGTTATAGGTATCTCTCTCAAAATCGAAACAGAGAATAGTTTGCAGTGTTGGTTGTTGCAGTGTCGACAATTTGATGATATTAATGTGAACAAGTTTCACCTTAGATCAGTGTTCACACCAAGGTCCGATAACTATCACCACTACTATATACCTAGCCTGCGAGTAATTGTCAGATTCAACTATATCTGAAAGTAACAAGACATTGCCAGATTCAACTCTATCTGAGAGTAACGATATTGGACCATTGAACTTGATTATAACACAAATTAGTGGGGAGCCGGACACTAAGTCTAAAATCATTCGCAGCGAACTCAAGATTTGCAGCCGTGTTGCCCGAAACGAGAGTTTGCTGTGCCTCTACTATCAATTAGAAGTGTTATGACCATTGTTTGGGTTCGAGATTAGGCGATAGAGCTTAGGGTTTACACCTGGAGTCCGCTAGACGTAGAGGAGATATAATTGTTTGAGAATGGAAAGAATGGAACGGATTTGTCATACTACATGCTAGTGGTAAAATCACAGGAGTTACCTGTTATAGTCCCAAGAGGCTTGTTTCTAATGCAGGTAGATCCCATGGCAGTGAGAAAGGGAACTAGTCAGCCTGGGGCTAAATCACTGTGGGGCTAAATCACCGTCCTATTTAAAAACCCGATATAGGAAGCTAACAGTACAATTTGACCCCGATTTAGTGGCCACTCCGATTTAGTGACCAAAACACTTTCCCCCGAGGATGTCACTAAATCAGGGTCCGGCTGTATCATATTGGACTGAGTAATGCGGAATAACCGAAAGCTGTCTCCAGGTGTGTGTTCAGTGTTTTCATTACTCCAGACAAAGGTTCATTACAAGATATCCGTCTGGAAGAAACCTCATATAATAATATGTTTTTATTCGGTACTCCGAGCCAGAGCAGCTCTCCCTTTCTTCTTGATCTCTTCCCCCAAAGTCTAGACATACGCTGCCGCTTGTAGTCAAGCGTAATGGAATTACAGTAACAAGTGCCAGCTTCCGAAAAGTTATTTCACTAAACCCACCCGTGGTACTGCTTGCGGTCTAGTAATGTTCGAGTTCATAGGATTCCTTTCGAGTATTAATGTCAACTCCAAGTTGAGAAGGAGGAGACCCTCTGTGTTTCTACCTGATGTGTGGAATGAGCTCCCCCTGGAGCTTCGATCAGTTGAGTCAGTGGATCTGTTCAAGTCGAGGTTAAAGACAAGATTGTTTGTGGAGGCATTCGGGGACAACTGAAGATGGGGGTTCTTGTTTCTCCTGCTTTCATCAGGTATTTCGCCTAGCTTATATTTATTTTCTTTTGGTTTTGTTTTACCACTCATGGTAAGGTTTTTTATCAGCGTTTTAAAGCATTTTTTCGAGTGAAGCACGAGTGGAAGTTATATTTACAGAAATTTTCTACCATCTAATGTGGAAGTTTTTCAATCTATATCAGTCTGTTATATCATCTGGACAGTAATGTGAGCCGAGAGTGTTTAATTCAGTTTTTCAGTGTTGTGGGCCTACCATTTTTTCGATATACGTATTTAAGTAACCGCTCAGATCGCCACTCAGTGTCAGGGTTAGTTCTACT
>AVPN01000680.1:0-28538 GCA_000695325.1 Pleurobrachia bachei
GCTGACTTTCGGGCGGCAGTCAACTCACTGAGTCAGAGCGTGCAGGTGGTGTGAGATATGATAACATGTGATATCTTGGATTACTGAAGATCATCGTATGAGAGAAACGTGAAAAAGATGGCGGATGAAATTGGACAATTTGAAATTGAGAAAGTTACATTGGACGATGATTTAAAGTTAGATAGTAGCTTTGTGGTATTAGAGGTTAGAGTTTTTTAGTTTTCTTGATCCAGAGAGATATTGCTTGACGCTGGATATAATATTATTAGCAGATTTTAGCAATTTTTACAACTGTCCATTTTGAGCGTGTGAGAAATTATTGATTTTCCAGATTGTGAAATTGTGTGAAATTACCAGTGACTTGGAGTACCCTAGCCGGTCAGAGACAATTTGAGAGTGTGAGTTTTAAACAGCCCCCGTTGGACGGATATTTCGTGTGAGAACTGCAGTGCATAGTGCTGCCAAGAGAGAGTGAGAACTGGAAGTGAACCTGTGAACGAGCCTATCTGAAGCCATGTAATTTAGTGATTAGTGAATAGTGATTACCCAGCTTATTGGATGTCTGTGCACAGACATCCAATAAGCTGTGTATATCTAGCTATAATCGCTGGTTAGTTCTTCACAAGATATGTACGCCTGTAGAAATCTGTAAATTGTTAAAAAGCTGAAAATTTGTTGTATTGATCCTCTGTTTACATCCCAATTAATCACCATGCGTATTAATTGTACGAATGCTTTAATTAATTAAATAGGCACTTAGTCATTCACTTTGGTGGCCTATTGTAAGGCCAATATAGTGTACGTCGTTGTCTGGGTATGATGAAGTTCAAAGAAATGCCCGATCGGGCCGATGAACTTCGACGTCACTGCCAGGTCCCTGCAAAACCCACCCGGTCTTGAAACATGGTATCCAGGTGTGGCGCGCAGACCGATTGTTTTGGTTCGCGCGAGCTAAATCACCACAATATTATCGCGCGTTACAGTTATCAAGCAGATTAGGTTCCTCAACCAGCAACTTGCTGATCTCATACATGATAGGCTGATGATCTCATAGCCGATTTAAACCTTCTTTTGAGTTTAAAGTTTCCGCCTTTAAATTATAGCCGATGAATTGTAAGGAAAGATTGTGGCAGAGAAGCACTCATCGGCTATTTAGTTTTGTAGAAACACACAGTTTTCGTCATTAAACAATCGATTATAAAGATTAAATCACCAGCATACTAAATAAACATAAACAAGGCAAAACTTTTCAAAAAGATGTAAACTGTCCAGCGACTAAAAAAGGTGTGTAAAACAATGAGTCTTAGTTACAATTGATCACGGAAACAATTACAGTTTAAAAGATAAAGTTTGTTTTTGTGCGTCTAAACTTCCAGAAATTGTTCGGTTAGCATCTTATCTCTTTCTCCATCCTGTGAAAAGTTCCTTACTTCTTGAGCTGTTAACATAAGAGTTGAGGAACGTCTCACAAGCTGTGTCAAGGACTGCCAAATCTGGGAAAGACAGTAGGGTTAATCAAAGAAAACAACAATTATTTAGCTGTAAAATTCAATCAAGAATCAGTATATCTCTAAGCTGTCTCTATAAGACTGTCCTCTCCGCACCGGGCCGAAGAACAAAACAACATAGATCTCACATTGTGGGACTCACCTTTATCACCCAGGTTTGCAGCAACAAAGTTATCAGCCTTGCCACCCATGCCTCTCCAGCTACTCTTTCTGTTGCTAACAAGGGACCTCAGATAGCATAGAACTATTAGGGTAGCAAACAATCACAGATCAGTATGAGCTACAAAGTCAAAAGGGCTATTGTGATGATCAATGATCACCCTAATCTAACCCGGCCGTTATTCCCCCAGACCTGTGGTAAGGCGTTTGCTAACCAGGGAAATCTGAAGACCCACACCCGACTGCACACCGGTGAGAAACCGTACAAGTGTCCTCGGTGCGACAAGGCTTTCGCTGACGCTGGAAACCTTCAGCGACATATCACCACTCACACAGGTTAGATAAGATCAAAATAAGTTTCTTATTTAGCATGCTAAAGCCCCAAATAGAAATAGAGTTGCTTCTCTTTTTGGGGGCTATTGTCTTCATTTCCATGGCAACCAGTTTCGCTCATTAACCATTCTGAATTCTCCCCATTAGGTGTAAAACCGTACAAGTGTGTTCATTGCAACAAAGCCTTTTCAAGGAGCAGTAACCTCAAGACCCATCTTCTTACTCACACGGGCCTAAAACCTTTCTCCTGTACCTGCTGCAACAAGTCATTCACACGGCTCAGCTATCTCAAGGCTCACATGAAAGGTGAATATAATAGTGAATTTAGTATTTGGATTTGTAAAACAAAAGCTTTAGAAGAAAGTTAAATCGGTTTTCAAGTTCTATTCTCAACTCAAAACAATTCAATTTCTTCAGGTATTCGACACACTGACAAGATCACCGGACCCTGCACCGACTCCCCTGCCATGCAGCTACCTCAAATGAACACCACCCAGAGCCTGTTGAGTAACTCAACAACTCAGAACCTGTTGAGCTCCCAGAACCGTGTTACACCGCAAAGTCTTCTCAGTACACAGGATGCCCTTCTTGCAGCACTCAAGGATCAAAAGGCTGACTTTCGGGCGGCAGTCAACTCACTGAGTCAGAGCGTGCAGGTGGTATGAAATGATATAATGTGATCTTGGATTACTAAAGATAAGCAGAAGAGAAACGTGAAAAAGATGGCGGATGAACTACGACAATTTGAAATTGAGAAAGTTGGACGATGATTTGAAGTTAGATAGTAGTACAGCTTTGTGGTATTAGAGGCTATAGTTTTTAGTTTTCTTGATCCAGAGAGTAAGATATTGACGCTGGATACAATATTATTAGCAGATTTTAGCAATTTTTACAACTATCCATTTTGAGCGTGTGAGAAATGTTAATGATTAATTTTCCAGATTGTGAAATTGTGTGAAATTATCAGCGACTTGGAGTACCAGTCGGTCAGAGACAATTTGAGAGTGTGTGTTTTAAACAGCCCCCGTTGGACGGATTTGTCGTGTGTGAGAACTGTATTGCAAAGTACTGCCATGTGAGTGAGAACTTAAAGTGAACCTGTGAACAAGCCCAATCTGAAGCCTGTGTAATTTAGTGATTAGTGATCACCCAGCTTATTGGATGTCTGTGAATATCTAGCTACGATTGCTGGTTAGTTCTTCACAAGATATACGCCTGTAGAAATCTGTAAATTGTTAAAAAGCTGAAAATTTGTTGTATTGATCCTCTGTTTACATCCCCATTAATGACTGCGTATTAATTGGATGAATGCTTTTATGTTGGCAGTTGGGCACTTGATCATTCATGTTGGTGGCCTAATGTATGGCCATTATAGTGGACTTCGTTATCTGAACATCACCATGAAGCAATTAGTCATGAAGTTCAAAGGGATGCCCGATCGCAATCGGGCCGATGAACGTCGACCCTAAACCAGTTCAAAACCCTAAACAGGTTCAAAACATGGTATCCAGGTGTGGCGCGCAGACCGATTGTTTTGGTTCGCGCGAGCTAAATCACCACAATATTATCGCGCGTTACAGTTATCAAGCAGATTAGGTTCCTCAACTGCAGCAACCTGATGATGTCTGAGTCTCTGATGATCTCATACATGATAGCCTGATGATCTCATAGCCACGATTTAAACCTTCTTTTGAGTTTAAAGTTTCCGCCTTTAAATTATAGCCGATGAATTGTAAGGAAAGATTGTGGCAGAGAAGCACTCATCGGCTATTTAGTTTTGTAGAAACACACAGTTTTCGTCATTAAACAATCGATTATAAAGATTAAATCACCAGCATACTAAATAAACATAAACAAGGCAAAACTTTTCAAAAAGATGTAAACTGTCCAGCGACTAAAAAAGGTGTGTAAAACAATGAGTCTTAGTTACAATTGATCACGGAAACAATTACAGTTTAAAAGATAAAGTTTGTTTTTGTGCGTCTAAACTTCCAGAAATTGTTCGGTTAGCATCTTATCTCTTTCTCCATCCTGTGAAAAGTTCCTTACTTCTTGAGCTGTTAACATAAGAGTTGAGGAACGTCTCACAAGCTGTGTCAAGGACTGCCAAATCTGGGAAAGACAGTAGGGTTAATCAAAGAAAACAACAATTATTTAGCTGTAAAATTCAATCAAGAATCAGTATATCTCTAAGCTGTCTCTATAAGACTGTCCTCTCCGCACCGGGCCGAAGAACAAAACAACATAGATCTCACATTGTGGGACTCACCTTTATCACCCAGGTTTGCAGCAACAAAGTTATCAGCCTTGCCACCCATGCCTCTCCAGCTACTCTTTCTGTTGCTAACAAGGGACCTCAGATAGCATAGAACTATTAGGGTAGCAAACAATTCAACAGAGACACCGTTATCACTAGCGGCCTTCTCCAGATCAGCTCGAGAAATGTTGAGTTCTCGTTCAAAAGCATCTCCATAAACAAAACTCCCGTCTGATTGCTGGAGACGTGTAAATGCCATCAACGCTTCATCTCGCATAACAGCTGTAGGAAGGAGGGTGTGAGAACTGAGGATGTGTGTAAGAGAGGGATGATTATTATTGAAGTGGTGAAAATACTAAAATTAATTACATAATTATCATTACATTTTGAGAGGGGGACTTGAGGAGCCGGAGGAGGGGCACCAAATGCTGCAATTTGAGCCGGAGGAGGGGCAGCACAGGACATATTTTGCATCATCGGTGGTGCCTGCTGCATCATTTGTGGAGATGCCCTCCTCATTCTATTTGCACTCATGAGTTGTTGGGACGCCATTCGATTGGATCCCATTGATTTCCCCTTCACTTGACGAGTATTGGCCACCTGGTCTGAAAATTAGGCGTTTTTAGGATTTAGGTTAAATAATAAAGAGATGAAGATAACTCTTCAGTTGACTAAAATCTACTACATATGTTATTTGCTAGCCGAGGTAGTAGGTACTTACAGACTGAGGCTGACTCTGTAGCTTTATAAGCTGATTTGGAAGGACCACCAAAAAATCCTCCTCCCCCTCCTTTCTCTAAAAGGTACATAGATTAATATTCTGTTACCTCTAGGTACAAGCAATGTTCTTACATAAATCTTACATCAACGTCATTTTAACAGTTTCGATTTAAACCTTCTTTTGAGTTTAAAGTTTCCGCCTTTAAATTATAGCCGATGAATTGTAAGGAAAGATTGTGGCAGAGAAGCACTCATCGGCTATTTAGTTTTGTAGAAACACACAGTTTTCGTCATTAAACAATCGATTATAAAGATTAAATCACCAGCATACTAAATAAACATAAACAAGGCAAAACTTTTCAAAAAGATGTAAACTGTCCAGCGACTAAAAAAGGTGTGTAAAACAATGAGTCTTAGTTACAATTGATCACGGAAACAATTACAGTTTAAAAGATAAAGTTTATTTTTGTGCGTCTAAACTTCCAGAAATTGTTCGGTTAGCATCTTATCTCTTTCTCCATCCTGTGAAAAGTTCCTTACTTCTTGAGCTGTTAACATAAGAGTTGAGGAACGTCTCACAAGCTGTGTCAAGGACTGCCAAATCTGGGAAAGACAGTAGGGTTAATCAAAGAAAACAACAATTATTTAGCTGTAAAATTCAATCAAGAATCAGTATATCTCTAAGCTGTCTCTATAAGACTGTCCTCTCCGCACCGGGCCGAAGAACAAAACAACATAGATCTCACATTGTGGGACTCACCTTTATCACCCAGGTTTGCAGCAACAAAGTTATCAGCCTTGCCACCCATGCCTCTCCAGCTACTCTTTCTGTTGCTAACAAGGGACCTCAGATAGCATAGAACTATTAGGGTAGCAAACAATTCAACAGAGACACCGTTATCACTAGCGGCCTTCTCCAGATCAGCTCGAGAAATGTTGAGTTCTCGTTCAAAAGCATCTCCATAAACAAAACTCCCGTCTGATTGCTGGAGACGTGTAAATGCCATCAACGCTTCATCTCGCATAACAGCTGTAGGAAGGAGGGTGTGAGAACTGAGGATGTGTGTAAGAGAGGGATGATTATTATTGAAGTGGTGAAAATACTAAAATTAATTACATAATTATCATTACATTTTGAGAGGGGGACTTGAGGAGCCGGAGGAGGGGCACCAAATGCTGCAATTTGAGCCGGAGGAGGGGCAGCACAGGACATATTTTGCATCATCGGTGGTGCCTGCTGCATCATTTGTGGAGATGCCCTCCTCATTCTATTTGCACTCATGAGTTGTTGGGACGCCATTCGATTGGATCCCATTGATTTCCCCTTCACTTGACGAGTATTGGCCACCTGGTCTGAAAATTAGGCGTTTTTAGGATTTAGGTTAAATAATAAAGAGATGAAGATAACTCTTCAGTTGACTAAAATCTACTACATATGTTATTTGCTAGCCGAGGTAGTAGGTACTTACAGACTGAGGCTGACTCTGTAGCTTTATAAGCTGATTTGGAAGGACCACCAAAAAATCCTCCTCCCCCTCCTTTCTCTAAAAGGTACATAGATTAATATTCTGTTACCTCTAGGTACAAGCAATGTTCTTACATAAATCTTACATCAACGTCATTTTAACAGTTTCAGTGGATCACTTACTCATAGACTTTTTCGCGGGAGGTGGTGTAGATTTGGATATGGAACTTCCACCAAAGAAACTCTCTGCAAAGAAGATATTGTTAAGATTAGTCTTCATAGAGTCTTCATAGAGGTGAACATAAAATGATAGTTGGTTTGATCATTGATAAGTCAGCTTACTTTTCTTGGCCTGGACGGGTGATGAAGGAGGTGATGCACTAGATCCGCCAGAGTTCCCTTTACCCATCATACCTGATGACGTAACAAAGTAATGATGACGTAGTTATAATATCTAGTGTGGTTAATTCTTAATCAATAATCAATAAATTCAGTTTATCTATTGGTGAATTCGGGGGGATCTATAATTACAATTCAATATTTGCACATATTCTTACCACTGGTGGTCTGTGCACAGTACATGTTACTGACATTGTAATGTGTACCCAAGTTAATCATCCTCTGTTTAACGTTGAGATCCTGGGCCATAACCTCGTCTTCCTCTACCTAGACGGGAGAAGGGAAGGTGAGGGAGGGGAAGGAAAGGGGATGAGAAGGGGAAGATATGGGGACAGGAGTTATAGGAAAGGCAATAGTGCAGTGGGAAATGGACGAGAATGGGAGGGGAGGGGTGGTATCAGGGACTAGAGGAACCGACGGGTGCTGGGAGGGTAGCCATGTTTTGGACTAACACAACCAGGGGACTGAGAAGTTGCGAAAAAAAGCTGACTAACCAGTTTAACAAATCTTCGGGCCATTAACTTGTGAAGTAGATCACTTTCCATAATCTTGGTTGTGTCCACCGTTACCAACATCATAACATCACCATCAGGACCTAGAAAGAGAGAAATAATTTAGGACTTTAGGTATGTAGATGGAGAAAGAGATAGAAAGATAGAGGGAGAAAGAGAGGGGAGGAGGAGCAAGAAAGAGGGGAGATCACCATGAGCTCAAATCAGAGTGAAAGAAAGAGTTGTATTCATTGCTACCTTTTCCAGATATCTTCAGGCCCACGGGTAACTGCTTGGGATCCAGGGATTGGTAGACGATTGAGAGGCGAGTTGAGAACACGTGGGGTATGGGATGGGGTGCTGATGTTTCTTTCACTTCTAGAGGTGTTCCAATAGAGTCCGTCCTGAAGTGTTAGTATTAGTATCAGCATTATCATATTGGATCAAAGATTCACATGACTCTTAGTAAGAACTGGAACATCTTGGAATCATCTAGGGCACTGATCGTTTTGTTTTACAGGGTTGAGCTATACTACAACAGCAAAGCTACTCGAACTGTCTACCAGCTACCTACCCAGGCCTGATAAAGCTGAATAGTTTCTTCTGTGGTTTCATATCACTCAACCAACTGAACTCAATCCCTGACAGAACAGAGAGAATGGAACACTGAAGGAGTTCCATGACCTTGTCTTTGAGGTCTTCCGCAAGGGTAACCTATGGAATAGGAATTGTAAAACTCGAGTATCCTATTGAAGTGGGATCCTTAGCTGTATTGTCTTTGTGAATTTCAATGAATGGAGTCGATTGAAAACTAAGGTATGTACTCCAAGACTTACAAAAAGTGCTGACCCATTTCCGGACCGAGCCAGACCATTAACCAACTCCCTACTTGCCCCCTCTCCGATTCCAAGAGAGAACACTCTACCCTGGCTTGCATGTCGTGCAACCATAGCCACGCTCTCACCGGGACGGGATACATGTCCGTCTGTCAGTACAAATATCTGTTTCTGGCAATCCGGGGCTAGTTCCTGTTTGAATATGGTCTCCAGGGGCTCGTAGACACGGGTTCCACCACCTGAAAACACATGCATTATTTAATTTAGCTTGCAAAATCTGTGATGCGTGTTTTTATAGCAGGCCTGATAATTTGCCTTGCTCGACCCTGTTTCCCGCACCCGACCTTTCAAAATATAAAGGAGGGTAAGGACTAAGGACATAGCAATCAACTATTTGATCTGAATTACCTGCAACCATATTATCCACATACTGCCGAGCCTTCTGTAGGTTCTCATTGTTATAGGGAACTGATTTATCAAACAGAAAGTCGTAACTGGCATTGAAACTACAAATGTTAAACAGACAATCGGAGGGAAGAGAGGCCAGGAACACGTGGAGGGCTTCCTTTGCTTTTTCAATACTCCTACCCATCATGGAACCAGATCTGAGGGAGAAGGATTGGTGTGTTAAAAAAACTGTACCTGTAGTTATTAACTACTAGTTAATAAATACGTCTAGTTCTAGGGTGTTTTAGAGAGAAGTTTAGTTGTTCTAGGAGACAGTTCTACACGTGTTGGTGTTACTCACCGGTCCACAAGGAAGATCATCTCAGCCTGGAAATCAACACTGGGAAAATCTGGGACGAGAGTTACCATGGCTGCCACCTCCCCTCCACTTGACTTTTCTATAAGAATCTGGGGAGGAAGGGTTTGAGAGAGGGGAGGGATAGGGAGAGAGAGGGGCGGAGGGAGATAAAGAGAGAGCCGGTTAACGAAATACAAGGAAATTAAAGTAACAGCGTATGACATTCTTATTTCTTACCCTAGCTCCGAATGGTTTCCCTGACACAGTCCCAATAAGGATCTGCTGTTCCTCTTCAAACCGTGTCCGCTGCAACACCAGGGTGGAGGTGCTGTGGTAGAACCCTTCCCCATCCACCCCATTTCCATCAGTCCACACCAGTTCAGTAGGGGAACACTCTGTTTTGAAGGCACAGGTCTGACGAACCTTGAAGTTTACTGTTATGTCCAACTCTTTATCGGTGTCAACTAGCTGTCGGGATATATGTTAATTAGCTTATAATAAAACTGTCAGTTAACATAACTAAACAATACACATAGTGTGTTGGTTGTAATTTAGTTTGGTTGTAGGGTCGAGTTTGGCCATTGGTAATTGGTTGTGTAAGCGTAGCATTAGCAATTCTCTCCCAGACATGAATATGTACAGACATAGTGACACAACAAGCTCATTGTGTAAAATTTAACTGTCTGTACTAACACTACTGTGTACATCCTAGCTGTACTCTCTTACCATGCTGCTCTAAAACAATACAACTAAAAGCTCTTTCCAGCTCTTTTCAGGACTATATTTAGTTATCGAGTGCTAACTATCATGTCACCCATTTCCACCCCTATCAACCTACTACCACCTACTATCGACCCTACTCTCACCCCATCATCACCGGACCGGGATTGTCAAAAATCGCTGTCCGGTCACCGGGATCCCGGTCAGACCGGGATCCCGGTCGGTTACTGGTGGTGGTATTACTCACCGGTCCACCAGGAAGATCATCTCAGCCTGGAAATCAACGCTGGGGAAATCTGGGACGAGAGTAACCATAGCCGCCACCTCCCCTCCACTTGACTTTTCTATAAGAATCTGGGGAGGAAGGGTTTTAGAGAGAGAAAGAGGGGAAAGAGAGGAACAACTTAGGAAACTAAAATAGCAGCGTGTAACAAGTTGTTTTGTTCAACCCCACATGAAAGACAGTCTAGCTTACTAGGAACGTAAAAAATTCCTTACCCTAGCTCCAAATGGTTTCCCTGACACAGTCCCAATAAGGATCTGCTGCTCCTCTTCAAATTGTGTCCGCTGTAATACCAGGGTGGAGGTGCTATGGTAGAATCCTTCACCATCAACCCCATTTCCATCTGTCCAGGACAGTTCAGCAGGAGAACACTCTGTTTTGAAGGCACAGGTCTGGCGAACCTTGAAGTTAACTGTTATGTCCAACTCCTTATCGGTGTCCACTAGCTGTAATAATACGTTAATTAGTTAATTCTAAAACTGTCAATTAGCTATAATTATCGTAACAACACATTGTGAGTGTTGGTTGTAATTTAGTTTGGTATTGGTTGTAGGGTCATGTTTGTCGCCATTGGTAATTGGTTGTGTAAGCGTAGCATTAGCAATTCTCTCGCCCAGACATGAATCTGTACAGACATAACGACACAACAAGCATTGTGTAAAATTTAACTGTCTGTACTGTGTACATCCTAGCTGTATTAGCTCACTGCTGCTCTGAATCAATGTAAAGATCTTTCCAGCTCTTTTCAGGACTATATTTAGGTATCGAATGCTAACTATGAACAACTTGATCGACCAATGACCACTATATCACCCACCATTGACCCCATTATCACCCAACTATCACCTACTCTGACACACTATATCCCCAGTGCCCCGATTTTTGAAAACCTGAGAAAATTTTTTGACCCATGGATCACTGGGCTGCAAAAATATATTCGCTGGGCTGCAAGTTTTAGCCCAAAAAGCCTAAAAAACCCTAAAAGAACCTAAAAATGTCGCTCTAAGATCAGTTGGGCTGCAAAAAATTAATCAGGCTGCAAAACTTTTGGTCAGGCTGCAAATATTTGCTCAAAAAGTTACAGGGGTTTGCAATATCGGGGCACTGGGACTATATCACCAACTATCGACCCCATTATCACCTACTATCACCCCTACTATCACCCCAATTACCACGCCATACCTGATCTGCGGCTGTTTTTTCCTCCCCCTCCTCTGTAGGTTTAGTATACTGGGGTGCAATGGTGGTAGGGAGAGTTAGGACCACAGAATTCTCCTCCATAGGTAGCTCACACACATACCGTAGTTCAATACTGGTGACACTGTTCGGCTCCAACTCACCCAACTAGAGGGAGGGGAATTGTTGAATAATCTATTTCTAAAACATAATAAATAAACAAAAACTACAGATAGCATTAATTATTATAAATCTAAATTAATAATAACCATCATATAAATTCATTGTATGTGTACCTTTAGTTGATAAAGATCAGGTTTGTACTCGGACAGTAGGAAGTTAGTTCGGGTATCAGACATTGCGACCTCCTCCTCATCATAATCATTCGTCCCACTCTCCTCAGTCTTCTCCTTCACTATCGACTCTACCACCTGATAATATCACGGGGTTTAGAGTTTACGTTGAAAAAGATCGGTATAAATAATTAGCTCACTAGCTCAGGTTGAAAGAACACAATTATATCGAATAACATATTTTCATAATTACCTTTTCGTTACTCTTTGCAACGAAGTGGTGGACAGTTCCCCCTTCTGAAACTGGGAAGATGTAAAGGGCATCTATAGTTTCATCAGTCAAGTTGACGTATTGCTGCTTCACAATGTAGTGACCGAGATGATTCACAACCTGGGAAAAGTATGGTAAGTAGAAAGTTGCTACTTACTTAAACGATCGTAAGAGAGACAGTTTGACATAATAGGTGAGATTTAACACACAGAGTTTAATAATCAGTGTATTTATCTGTTGGTAGACAGTACAATTTGATTTGACATAACAAGAGCACGAAACCAGATCAGTGTAGAATAATTTCATCAGTGTCACTCATTTCACTTACCTCCACATCGACTTCACATTTCTCCAGATACAGTGGTAGTACAAAGCCATCATGAACACTGACCAGTCCACATTCTACATCGTCAAAAGTTGTGTATGTATTCTTGAACGGCATTGCTAAATGTCGCTAGAAACAAATCTTGGGGTTAAAATATACCGCTACGTAAACGGAACTTGGAGTTCGCTTAGGAAAGGAAATATGTAGCAGGGGATAAGTCAAACTACCCTCATCAGATCATACAAAATGAACAAAGATAGAACTGTTATGCGAAGCAAGGATGGTATCGTATTCTTTATTTAACCTGAGCAACAATATAAATAGCAGTCCTCAAACCAGTTTGGGCGACCGAGTATAAACACATGGTTTTCCGGCACCCAACCACTTTTGAGAGGAAAAAGGTATAACATAGACACAGGCGATATCCTAGTGATCAGCTATGTGATGGTTAAACAGTATTCGACGGGGTGCTAAGCAAACATCACAGGGAAGTGTTATTTTGGTCGTAGAACCGAACCGAACCCACAACTGAGACGACGCAAGTTGAAAAGATTTCGGGCCCTAGGAAAATATTTTTATTAGCAAGCGGAATCACATTTGAGTTCACAAGACTAACTTTCTCAGTTCTTCTTGGGTCAGTGGCTTTTTCTTGTTGAATCCTTCCAAAACACGAGGCGTGGAGTTTCTATTTTTGTTGTACTTAGGCGCCTCCCTTATTATCTGTAATCAAGGATTCATAAAGAGTGGTAACAGGCAGAGCTAGAGGGCACGAAAGTGTGCTTGAGTTTGAAACCCACCTGTTCCCTGGCGGCAGCACGTGGGTTTTCAGGTCGAGATGACCCTACTGTCCTAGCTCTTGACATTCTGAATACAAAATTAATTTGTCAAATACTTAGGGTAACTGGTAGTCCGTAATACAGACTCCGTAATCCAGATTTATTACTTATACGAAGTACAGTAGGAATACAAATTAAAAAACATTTGAAAAAAAAAACATTTGAGACGAAAAACGAAATCGAAAGTCAAATTTTGTATTCGCGCGGCATGCCACGGCACCACAATACACGCGCGCTCAACACCCAGCGCGGCTAATATTTTGCGCGTACCAAAAGTGACGCGCCTGAACGCGCTGACAAGCTCCGCTAATATTTATGATCACAATTTCGCCTGAATTGAACCCCCCGCGAATGTTGATTTTAATCCTTCAGATTTATTTCATCACCAAAGTACTTTCTTGATATACGCTTTACTTTTTGGGCCTTTATTGGGCAATGCAAGAGATCAGATTCGTCATCGTCTCACTCTCTCTCTGGACCGTATAACAGCAATAGAACCAAATATTAAAATTGAAAATTACTAGAAACGTTTTGGTAAAACAGTGCAACATTTAACTCTTTTTCGGATAAAAACAGTTCGTAGTCAGATAGTCTGAATTACTATATTATTAGTCAGGAATTCCCTCATAAATTCAGGGTAAAGATCGTCAGATGTCCTGGTCATTTTGATCAAAATGATCTATATCTCTTTTGACAATGATAATAATAGTATGTACAAATCTTACTCTATCCCCTATCACCATATCGACCTAAGGACAACAATTAACATTTTGTTGCAACAGTTTATTATAAATGTGACCGTGATTATTGCATTGTAGGTTAACATTCATCTCATGATCGAGTCTTTTGAAAACCGTCTTTTTATCGGCTAGCACAGCGCTGCATATCACGATCCGTCTCTCTGTGTCTTCCTACATACATTTCAACCACTTTATGTTTCTCTCTCCCTCACTTGAGAGCTTCTGTCAGTTGAGGGTTGCCTCACAGGCAGAAATACCGGTATGTGTAGCTGATACAGGTCTGACAGGCAACGTAGCAGCAGAACTTAAACTCACAATTACACTCTTCAACCACCTCTACAACCTCTGTTCTGTAACCCCTTCCACAGCAAAGATACTCACAGCTATCCCATCTGAAAATGAGGAAATTTTAGCCATAATTTGGTGCCATACTAGACACCTGGTGTGGGGATCGCACAAGGTGTCTATGTCACCAAAGCCATGATATCTACTGGTAAAATATTTTGGAAGCAGCCCAGATATCCTTTAGATATGTCTAGTAGATCTACATGCTCCCCCGCCCCCTGGGGGAGGGTGTATCATAGGAGTATAGAGTGTATTAACATTAGGTGATTATCTAAAACTATAAGTAAGAGCCATTAGGAGACGGAAGGTAACGTGGTATAGTTTAGAAAGAGCGTTGGAAAATATGTGATTAGAGAACGAAGAAGGCGGGGTAGGAAAAATGGGGGAGTGAAAGGGAGAAACGAGAAAGATAGAAAGGAAGAGAGAGAAAGATAGCCAGAGAGAGTGAGAGAGGGGAAGAGATGTAGCTAGAGAAAAGAAGGAGAGAGACGCCCCCGGTTGTTTTCTAGCACATTTTCCAGTGGGAGGGGATGGGATTGGTCGCATGAGATATTTCCGTTTGTGGCAAAGGTAATGATTTCCGTTCTTGCCCTCTCTCTCACTCACTCTCCCTCCCTCCCTCCCTCCCTCCCTCCCTCCATCTCCTAGCTGCCTCCCCTACCCTCACTATCTATCTCTCTCTCTTCCTTTCTCTCTCTTTCCTCTCTCTTTCTCTATCTTTCCCTCTCGGGACGAGAGTATGTAAAATGCAAAAATCCCCAACCGTAAGCGTACTCGACAGTCGACTCACTAAGGCCAGCTCGTTCTTATTAAAACAAGGTAAGAGTTTCATAGTTATCTTACCCATCCTTCTTGGCGATGAGTCTACAATTTCGTCCCGATGTGCCCGGTGTACCAATGGAAGTGTCAGCATCGCAGTAACTCGGAGATCTCTGCAGGGGGAGTTAGTGTTGTGTGAAATGGTAACCATGGTAACTGATCATTGTGATTCACAATTTGTACAAATCCTGATCAACACCAAGATCTCTAACCTTCAGATAATAAAGTTTGGTGATCTGATCTCCGGTGGCAGCTGACCTTCTCCCTCGTTCTGGGTCCGCTGCTTCCCTTGCCCGTAACTTCACCTGGTGGTGAGAAGGTTGGTTGGTTGGAACTGAAGCTCTATCAAAACAGTCAAACCCGAACTAAACTAATAACTAAGTTACTTAGTAAGTTATGAAGCATGTATTATCAATTATTATCAAACCTGTCCAGTTCGTCGCCGTGTCGACACTGCATACATCGCAATGTCATACTTGGTCACCAGTTTCTTGGCAATTTTGGACATTGATGGTAGGGATTCCCAGCAAGTCTTGATCGAGCAGGAGGAACTAGGACCATGACATCGGCAATTCTTGGCAGTGCTCTCTCGGATAGTCTGGGGGACAGGAAATTCTCGATCAGTTTCATCATCAAGTTTATTATGAAAATCATAGTGCAGCAGATGGTGAAATCGAGACGGCTCAGTGGTGTGTACATAGACCATACCATGTCGCAAGTTTAGAGAAAAATTGCTTTGAAAATACCGCTCTGGCGCTCTGATAGCCGTATCTATATCACCCGGCACCGATCTCTAAGCTATACAACATGTATGGTATAGTAGATCGGAGAGTGATATAAAGATACAGCTACTCATGCTGCAACATCACTATTAGATTTAGAATTCCAAAATAGACTAGTTGTAATCATGATTATGACTGCTAGTATTATATCTTTAGAACAGATGGTATGGTACACGCACTGGTATAGAGAAAGCACGATCTTACCTCACGTCCGACGTTATTGTTGTGAAGATTCAGCGCTGAGAGGGATGTGTACTCGTTCTCCCTGGCGTCCAACATCCGCTTGGCAAACTGAGCACTGTTCTGCAGTGGTAGCAGTATTACAATTAGTACTGTGACAGCTGGCTAGTGAATGAAGTATAGCTGTAGAATTGCGGGACTAGGGTTGTGAGATTTGGTTTGCTAGAGCGCTTGAGAGCGGAAACATTTTGTTTTATTAGTACTATGTGAATTGTATATAATCAAGCTCACTCCAGGCCGGCTAGTGTCCTACAATAATCAACACAGGCATAGTACCATACCTAATATTCACTTTAAAATCCCTATACTGATATGATACTCACGTCTAATCACTATCATAAAATCCCTACTAATATCATGATACTCACCCATATCTCATTGCTGCAAGATCCCCACTGGTAGGATGCACCTGCGCTGACATTCCCACTCTCACAGTCCCCACATTTGTCCACCTCGCCATTCTGACAGGCTCGTGCCACTGGCATTGCTTTTCTCCTTCATTTAACCCCAATCTCCTCACGTTCAGGCCTGGTTCAAGAGTTTGGTGATCTGATCTCCGGTGGCAGCTGACCTTCTCCCTCGTTCTGGGTCCGCTGCTTCCCTTGCCCGTAACTTCACCTGGTGGTGAGAAGGTTGGTTGGTTGGAACTGAAGCTCTATCAAAACAGTCAAACCCGAACTAAACTAATAACTAAGTTACTTAGTAAGTTATGAAGCATGTATTATCAATTATTATCAAACCTGTCCAGTTCGTCGCCGTGTCGACACTGCATACATCGCAATGTCATACTTGGTCACCAGTTTCTTGGCAATTTTGGACATTGATGGTAGGGATTCCCAGCAAGTCTTGATCGAGCAGGAGGAACTAGGACCATGACATCGGCAATTCTTGGCAGTGCTCTCTCGGATAGTCTGGGGGACAGGAAATTCTCGATCAGTTTCATCATCAAGTTTATTATGAAAATCATAGTGCAGCAGATGGTGAAATCGAGACGGCTCAGTGGTGTGTACATAGACCATACCATGTCGCAAGTTTAGAGAAAAATTGCTTTGAAAATACCGCTCTGGCGCTCTGATAGCCGTATCTATATCACCCGGCACCGATCTCTAAGCTATACAACATGTATGGTATAGTAGATCGGAGAGTGATATAAAGATACAGCTACTCATGCTGCAACATCACTATTAGATTTAGAATTCCAAAATAGACTAGTTGTAATCATGATTATGACTGCTAGTATTATATCTTTAGAACAGATGGTATGGTACACGCACTGGTATAGAGAAAGCACGATCTTACCTCACGTCCGACGTTATTGTTGTGAAGATTCAGCGCTGAGAGGGATGTGTACTCGTTCTCCCTGGCGTCCAACATCCGCTTGGCAAACTGAGCACTGTTCTGCAGTGGTAGCAGTATTACAATTAGTACTGTGACAGCTGGCTAGTGAATGAAGTATAGCTGTAGAATTGCGGGACTAGGGTTGTGAGATTTGGTTTGCTAGAGCGCTTGAGAGCGGAAACATTTTGTTTTATTAGTACTATGTGAATTGTATATAATCAAGCTCACTCCAGGCCGGCTAGTGTCCTACAATAATCAACACAGGCATAGTACCATACCTAATATTCACTTTAAAATCCCTATACTGATATGATACTCACGTCTAATCACTATCATAAAATCCCTACTAATATCATGATACTCACCCATATCTCATTGCTGCAAGATCCCCACTGGTAGGATGCACCTGCGCTGACATTCCCACTCTCACAGTCCCCACATTTGTCCACCTCGCCATTCTGACAGGCTCGTGCCACTGCAATGACAACTCCGGCACTCGCCATGGCATGCATAACTGCCCTCTCTTTTGTTCCCGGGAGCTGAGGTTTCGTCTTCTTTCCAAACACAACCCCTATATCAAACGAACTGCAGTTCCAGCGACGGTACCCGAAGGCTTCCCGGCAAGTCTCGATTGCTCCGTTTATTCCCTGGGAAATACAGTAGTGCAGATCAAAAAGGGTTGTAATATTTAGAGGATGACTATCGGCCCCACATGGTTAGGATAGCTCTAGAATCCAGATTCTGGATAGTATTTAGCTCTGGATAGAAAAAGTTAGAGTACCCACTCCATCGAAATACCTCAATCATGATAGGGATTAGGACGGGGGCCTCAGCACACACCGCCCTCTGACGGTGGGTCAAACCTTCAAAGATCTGACAAGCCTCTGTTGCCAAGCCCATGCTTCTCGTCGTGCCGTGAGGACTGAAACACAATTGAAAAGTTCAAACTTGGGGGCAATATATTGGGGTTACAAACTAAATATGGCAAACAACGGAGTGGGTATTATATCTTTGGGTCAACCGTGCCGCGCCCCCGTTCGATAAGTCTTCCTTAATGTATCAACTGAGATCAAAGCGGCCCGATTCAAAGCTGCTGTCTGTATACGGTTGAATAAAACATTCAGAGGGTGACCGCGAGAGAGAGATAGAGAGGGAGAAAGAGAGAGAGAGAGAGAGAGAGAGAGAGAGAGAGAGAGTTGATGGTAGGGATTCCCAGCAAGTCTTGATCGAGCAGGAGGAACTAGGACCATGGCATCGGCAATTCTTGGCAGTGCTCTCTCGGATAGTCTGGGGGACAGGAAATTCTCGATCAGTTTCATCATCAAGTTTATTATTAAAATCATAGTGCAGCAGATGGTGAAATCGAGACGGCTCAGTGGTGTGTACATAGACCATACCATGTCGCAAGTTTAGAGAAAAATTGCTTTGAAAATACCGCTCTGGCGCTCTGATAGCCGTATCTATATCACCCGGCACCGATCTCTAAGCTATACAACATGTATGGTATAGTAGATCGGAGAGTGATATAAAGATACAGCTACTCATGCTGCAACATCACTATTAGATTTAGAATTCCAAAATAGACTAGTTGTAATCATGATTATGACTGCTAGTATTATATCTTTAGAACAGATGGTATGGTACACGCACTGGTATAGAGAAAGCACGATCTTACCTCACGTCCGACGTTATTGTTGTGAAGATTCAGCGCTGAGAGGGATGTGTACTCGTTCTCCCTGGCGTCCAACATCCGCTTGGCAAACTGAGCACTGTTCTGCAGTGGTAGCAGTATTACAATTAGTACTGTGACAGCTGGCTAGTGAATGAAGTATAGCTGTAGAATTGCGGGACTAGGGTTGTGAGATTTGGTTTGCTAGAGCGCTTGAGAGCGGAAACATTTTGTTTTATTAGTACTATGTGAATTGTATATAATCAAGCTCACTCCAGGCCGGCTAGTGTCCTACAATAATCAACACAGGCATAGTACCATACCTAATATTCACTTTAAAATCCCTATACTGATATGATACTCACGTCTAATCACTATCATAAAATCCCTACTAATATCATGATACTCACCCATATCTCATTGCTGCAAGATCCCCACTGGTAGGATGCACCTGCGCTGACATTCCCACTCTCACAGTCCCCACATTTGTCCACCTCGCCATTCTGACAGGCTCGTGCCACTGCAATGACAACTCCGGCACTCGCCATGGCATGCATAACTGCCCTCTCTTTTGTTCCCGGGAGCTGAGGTTTCGTCTTCTTTCCAAACACAACCCCTATATCAAACGAACTGCAGTTCCAGCGACGGTACCCGAAGGCTTCCCGGCAAGTCTCGATTGCTCCGTTTATTCCCTGGGAAATACAGTAGTGCAGATCAAAAAGGGTTGTAATATTTAGAGGATGACTATCGGCCCCACATGGTTAGGATAGCTCTAGAATCCAGATTCTGGATAGTATTTAGCTCTGGATAGAAAAAGTTAGAGTACCCACTCCATCGAAATACCTCAATCATGATAGGGATTAGGACGGGGGCCTCAGCACACACCGCCCTCTGACGGTGGGTCAAACCTTCAAAGATCTGACAAGCCTCTGTTGCCAAGCCCATGCTTCTCGTCGTGCCGTGAGGACTGAAACACAATTGAAAAGTTCAAACTTGGGGGCAATATATTGGGGTTACAAACTAAATATGGCAAACAACGGAGTGGGTATTATATCTCTGGGTCAACCTTGCCGCGCCCCCATTCGATAAGTCTTCCTTAATGTATCAACCGAGATCAAAGCGGCCCGATTCAAAGCTGCTGTCTGTATACGGTTGAATAAAACATTCAGGGGGTGACCGAGAGAGAGAGAGAGAAACATAGAGAGAGAAACAGAGAGAACTAGGCACCTTTCTGTGGTTTCACGGTGGTAGTACTTGATGGTTTGTTCAGTGTTCACTCCGAACACTGCAGCACCAGCTGTCGCCACTGTCTGTGTGATGGAAGCTCCAAGGGTCGGACAGCACAAGACAAAGACTGATAAAAGTTGATACATTTTGAATTGATCGAAGGTGGCTGCTCAGTGGAGCTCTGTTGTGAGCTTCTTGTGTATTGTGTGGATATGCGGGATGTTGGGCAGAGCGAGCTGGGGCGGCTTAGAGGAAAAACGTACTATGCAACTAAGCATGCACGGCAATTATCCTGCCCCTATATTATTTATTAAGTGGCTTAATTGGAGGAGAGTATGTATCCTGCCGCAGGAGTATCTTAGGACCGATTATATGACACCATGTGATCATAAACCACGTGATCATCATCTCCTCCTTCTCCTCGGCTCACGAGAGGTGCACAGAGCGACAAACAGAGTAAGGGATGAATGAAACGGAGAGAGAGAGAGTACTGCTGAGCAGTGTGTTGCTGGGTGACAAGAAATCATTATACCGAGAACGACTTCCTGGTGCTCTCTTCCCCCTTCTCTCTCTTTCTTTTTCTCTCAGTCTCTCTTTCTCGGTCTCTCTCCATCTCTCTTTCTCGTTCTCTCTCCATCTCTCTTTTTCGTTCTCTCTCCATCTCTCTTCCCTTTTCTCTCTTACCCATGTTCTCTCTCTCTCTTTCTCTCTCTCTCTCTCTCTCTCTCTCTCTCTCTCTCCCTCTCTCCCTCTCTCACACAGTGTGAGGAGCTCTCTCACGCGTGTAGCTGATCCTGTCCCCTCGGTCCCCTAGCTCCTGGAGTAGCACGTGGTTTTCAAGAAATATCACGTGATCCAGAGATCCTGTGAGAAAAAATGAGGGCAATTAAGCTCGCCTTGGCTGGCGCTTATCACACGTCGCCCTCTGACCTCTCTCCTATCCAGTGACCTCAGGGGTCTGTTCTTATAACCAAACTCGGTATATCAATTGATCAAAGTACGGGGAACCCAGGTCCCGCCGCTAGCTAGTAACGCCCTGCAGTTCATTAATGGGAGGGCCCGGTATATAATGTGACGCAATGCACTGAATGTGTCAAGATATACTTTGGAGGGGCGTTGTTGATCCCAAGGCTGCCACCTGGGGGGCAGGGAGGTGCTGAATAGATAGCTCCTCAAATCGTCTCACAAGCAGGGACAATTAGGGGCATCTCGCCCCAAACGGAATGCAGGGATCTCTCTCAGCTCGATCATAGTGCTTGTCTGAGAGTACACGCCCCGAAATAATATTATAATGCGGGAAATTATCAATCTCGTGATCAATATATCTGACCGTCCGATCATCGGGGTGTTAGTCTGATGGCAAAAGAACAGGAGCTCGAAAGCGAAAGGAAGGGTGGTTGTAAATTGTTATCCACTGATCGATATTGTTATGGAGCGGCAAGGGCAAAGGGTCAAGAAAAGCGTTAGAAAAGACCGAAGAAAATATCAAATCGTAAAACGATTAAATAAGCGAGAGTAGATAGGAAATTCGAAGAGAGTAGGTAGAAAATTCGAAGAAACATTATATTGATTATTGAAAGCTACGTATTGATGGTCGACCCCTTTATTGACCCGCCTCTTTCTATCGACCCCTATCATGGACGCCTCTTTTTGTTTCATGGAATTGGATGGGTTAGATAAATATTAAATAATATGTAGTGTGAGTAAGAGGATACTAACAACCTGATCTGGTCAATGTGGGAACAGTCGTGCCTGAATCTCAGGTTCAGATCACGGCTATTTGTCAATTATCACTGAGGTCTCAGGGAAATTTTCTGGGAAAAGCCAAGAGATCGATCAGGTCTCAGGGCTATTATAGCCGTAACCTGAATCTGAGGTTGAGTCGCATGACTAGTCACGACTACTGTCGCGATTACTGTCCCTCCCCCCGCCCGCCCCACCCTCCAATGAGAGTAAACCATGCCCACTGCACTGCGCTTAACATACGCAAGGTTGGCCCCTAAAATATAAGCTTCACTTGAGAATTGACAAGTTGTTACATAAATTCTGACTAATGAATGGCATTCGCACTATTTCTAACTTTTAACACATTTATTATCAGATCGATCCGTCCTCAATTAAAATATGTAAACCCAGGTATTACTAAGCACGCATTACGCATAGTGTTTTCATAATAGGAGAACTGAGATAAATACAATCCTGAGTAACTCAACGGAGCTCAAGGATTTCTGAGGAAGCCCTGCATGGCGGCGCCAGACCCCCATTTGATTCTCAACAGGCCGCTCAGATGGGGTCTCGGCGCCATACAGGACACCCCTAACTTCTCTCACCTGCTTTGAATGGGATAGAACCTCTGAGCGTGACAGATAAAGAGGCTTGCAAAGGTAAACAACAAGAAGGACAGCCTGACTAGCGGATAACGGCAATCAATCATCGATTCAAATTTCATCGGAACGCTGGCTGTAATTTCCTCATTCCGTTTGAGCGGTTCAGGTAGGTTTAGATGTTCAAATGGCTCGCTAAAAGTAGGTCATACACTTTAGATATACAAAGATCTCACAGAGGGAGCAACCAAACTACAAAAGTGAGCCTTAAAAAAGCACCCATCAAGCATCGAGGACACGTGTAATTTAGCAAATTGCTCGTACATACGAACTCTAGTACGATAAACTTTGATTCATGGCTTGGTTCCACTGTCCCGGTACACCCCTTAGAGAGACTATAATAGAGAGAGAGAGGGGAAGAGAGAGAGAGAGAGAGAGAGAGAGAGAGAGAGAGAGAGAGAGGGAGGGAAAAAGAGAGAGTGTGAGAGAGAGAGAGGGAGAGAGAGAGAAAAGAGAGAGAGAGAGAAAAGAGAGAGTGAGAAAAGAGAGAGGGAGGGATGGAGAGTGGTGCACCAACTTGACGTGCAATCAACAGGACCAAATAGAGAAGACCATCTTGGGCGTCTACCTAAGTCAGCAGCATCGACCTGATCTAGGCCCCATTGGGATAGGCCGGTTCCCGTCGGCCGTGACAATCGCGTCTATCTTTGTTTTTCCCTTTCTTCATCATTCTCTAATATGATCATCTATAGTTCTCACTAAAAATCGCTTTGTATAGACGTACCAATTTAGATAAGTGGCCGGGGATATAGTCGCGAGACAGAGTTTTTACCCTTTCGTTTTCCCGTTGGCTGTTTCATTGCGCCTCCACTGAATCCTCAGACATCTCACACCTCCTGAGAGAAAAGAAGAGAGAGGGAGAGGGAGAGTGGGGATAGATCATTCGATGATCCAAGACAAGAGACCACTTGCAGTAATGAGTTGAACAAGAATTGCCGGGAATCATTACGACCAGCTCGTACCATGACAAATTGAGAGGGACGCCAATTACTCCAAAAATATGGAAATACTTTTTCTTAAGCAAGTGACGGCTGAATGCGACGTTGATAGAATCTATCGGCTAAATCATCGGAATTGAGAGGAGAGTATGATTTAGTTGGTTTGGTAATCGGGGAGGGAAATTCGTCACTGCTTCTTTTTTACGTCACTCTGATAAAATAAATTAATGATGTCATTGTCAAAATATTTGTCAATTTCACAGACAACGAACTGTGTATTTGAGTCGCATGACACTATAATGTCCGTAAAACAAATAAATTATGAACAATTAAACCGTGCATCACCTGCACAAAATTCCATTTTCTATGATGGTCCCTTTACAGATGCGTACCTTGTTCGACCCTCCTTGAACAAAACAAACAGATGTTATGTAAGACTCTTGAAAAAAAGAAGAAACAACGGCTGAATCAGGAGTCACACTTCATGAAACATTTCCAACGTCATGACTTCCATTGTTCAAAAAACATATAATACTGTTAGCATAGCATCTATCTTTTGTTCTTAAAACCACACCTGTGAAAAATTGTGCTAAATGTATCGATAAGATGGTTAAAAAGTGCTAAAAACCAGTCGAGATGTGAAAATAGAGGATTCAGGGAGCACCTGGAGCACCCAGTCTACTGCTATAAAAACAGACTAGAAGATATTCATTTTTCACACTCCACGATGAAGTACTTGGTTTTGTTAGTTTTGTTGGGCGTCGCAGCCTGCGTTGATGAGGGAAGACACAGGCGGGGACCCAAGATCAAGGTGAAACCTGTGATCAGGGCAATTCAGGGTTCTGATGTTGAGTTCAACTTCAGAGTTATGGGTGAGTGAAGAAAATAGTACGATGTTGTGTTCTCAATCTTAATATGATAAGGCACCATTTTAATTTCAAAAAACACTTGTCTTTTATCTCACACTCACAACTAAACTGCAGATATTCCTGTTAATTGCAGGAAAGCTACCTCTGGAGGAGGAGCGAGTTGAGATTCTGAAACTGCTGAACCAGCATGAGAGCATTGAATCTGATTTTGATATTTCATTCAGGAACTCCACCGAATCTGATGGCGAACATAAGGAGTAAGTAACATAGTGAAGATGATATTCTAAGTAATATTACTAGAGTAGCTTTTTTCAGTCCCCAGCATGAGCAGCCACAATAATATTGTTTTTACAGGCGACACATTCTTCACGGATTTGCCAGCCTGACCAATGTGACTTGTGAAGACCAGAGGAAGTACAGGATCAACTACGTTGCTAAAGAGCGAGAACTCGAACTTGACCAACCTGAGAAACGACCAAATGGAGTTTTCCGTCTGGCTGTTAAAGGATGCAAGAGGCCCGAGCCTGAGCCTAGGCCCGAGCCCGAGCCTAGGTCCGTTGATCACCATAGGCCCCATGGACCTAGGATCTTTGTGAGGCCAATTTATTTCCCCAGGAAGGCAGCCAATCTGACCATCAGATTCAAAGTTGTAGGTAAGTGAAAAGGATTGTTTTTCGCGACCCCCTTTTATACCCAAGTTGTGTCAAATTCTTGCATTTTGTTATCGTAAGACAATCAGCTACACCCGGCCCTGTGTTTTTAGGAAGGCGACGACTGGATGAAGATCGAGTTGAGATTCTGAAGTTGCTCAACAGGACTTCCAGCATCGAGTCCGATTTCGATATCTCCTTCAAAGATCGAGATGATGATGATGATGATGATGAGGAAGAAGAGGAAGACTTTCAGTTTAATTTTAAGGACGACGAGGATGATGAGGATGATCATCACCGGTTAGTAAATAGCTCCACTTTTGTGCAGTATGAACTGAGAATTGAAGATCAAGTTGATCATTTGTAGTAGTAGGAGAATTGAGGAACACTCTGTTCCAGGCACTAGGCAGGTACCCAAACCAGCAATAACGCTCCATATTTTCAGACGATACGTCCTGGACGGAAAAGCGGTCTTGACTGACGTGGACTGTGATGACCAGAGGAAATATAGGATCAGGTATGCTTGCCGAGAACGAGAGGACGAGGAACTCGAGTTCGATCATCACCACCGACGAAAGGGAATGTTTGCGTTGAGAGTCAGAGGATGTCCTCGACCCCGACCCGATCCTCGACCTAAGCCTAATCCTCAACCTAGGCCTGACCCTCGACCCGATCCTATCGAATACTAAGTGGGTGTGTGTTGTTGCTAAATATGTGTTAAAAATATGAATTTATTTTCCCAAAGATACGATATCAGATGTTTTAACGTGCCTCTGTGTCGAATCACCACTGGAAAAGTGGGTAAAGTGGTTTAACAAGGGACTGGGAGGAGGGGCCTTAGCCTGTCTGTCTGTCTGTCTGTCTGTCTGTCTGTCTGTCTGTCTGTCTGTCTGTCTATCTGTCTGTCTGTCTGTCTGTCTGTCTATCTGTCTGTCTGTCTGTCTGTCTGTCTATCTGTCTGTCTGTCTGTCTGTCTGTCTATCTGTCTGTCTGTCTGTCTGTCTGTCTATCTGTCTGTCTGTCTGTCTGTCTGTCTATCTGTCTGTCTGTCTGTCTGTCTGTCTATCTGTCTGTCTGTCTGTCTGTCTGTCTATCTGTCTGTCTGTCTGTCTGTCTGTCTATCTGTCTGTCTGTCTGTCTGTCTGTCTATCTGTCTGTCTGTCTGTCTGTCTGTCTATCTGTCTGTCTGTCTGTCTGTCTGTCTATCTGTCTGTCTGTCTGTCTGTCTGTCTATCTGTCTGTCTGTCTGTCTGTCTGTCTATCTGTCTGTCTGTCTGTCTGTCTGTCTATCTGTCTGTCTGTCTGTCTGTCTGTCTATCTGTCTGTCTGTCTGTCTGTCTGTCTATCTGTCTGTCTGTCTGTCTGTCTGTCTATCTGTCTGTCTGTCTGTCTGTCTGTCTATCTGTCTGTCTGTCTGTCTGTCTGTCTATCTGTCTGTCTGTCTGTCTGTCTGTCTATCTGTCTGTCTGTCTGTCTGTCTGTCTATCTGTCTGTCTGTCTGTCTGTCTGTCTATCTGTCTGTCTGTCTGTCTGTCTGTCTATCTGTCTGTCTGTCTGTCTGTCTGTCTATCTGTCTGTCTGTCTGTCTGTCTGTCTATCTGTCTGTCTGTCTGTCTGTCTGTCTATCTGTCTGTCTGTCTGTCTGTCTGTCTATCTGTCTGTCTGTCTGTCTGTCTGTCTATCTGTCTGTCTGTCTGTCTGTCTGTCTATCTGTCTGTCTGTCTGTCTGTCTGTCTATCTGTCTGTCTGTCTGTCTGTCTGTCTATCTGTCTGTCTGTCTGTCTGTCTGTCTATCTGTCTGTCTGTCTGTCTGTCTGTCTATCTGTCTGTCTGTCTGTCTGTCTGTCTATCTGTCTGTCTGTCTGTCTGTCTGTCTATCTGTCTGTCTGTCTGTCTGTCTGTCTATCTGTCTGTCTGTCTGTCTGTCTGTCTATCTGTCTGTCTGTCTGTCTGTCTGTCTATCTGTCTGTCTGTCTGTCTGTCTGTCTATCTGTCTGTCTGTCTGTCTGTCTGTCTATCTGTCTGTCTGTCTGTCTGTCTGTCTATCTGTCTGTCTGTCTGTCTGTCTGTCTATCTGTCTGTCTGTCTGTCTGTCTGTCTATCTGTCTGTCTGTCTGTCTGTCTGTCTATCTGTCTGTCTGTCTGTCTGTCTGTCTATCTGTCTGTCTGTCTGTCTGTCTGTCTATCTGTCTGTCTGTCTGTCTGTCTGTCTATCTGTCTGTCTGTCTGTCTGTCTGTCTATCTGTCTGTCTGTCTGTCTGTCTGTCTATCTGTCTGTCTGTCTGTCTGTCTGTCTATCTGTCTGTCTGTCTGTCTGTCTGTCTATCTGTCTGTCTGTCTGTCTGTCTGTCTATCTGTCTGTCTGTCTGTCTGTCTGTCTATCTGTCTGTCTGTCTGTCTGTCTGTCTATCTGTCTGTCTGTCTGTCTGTCTGTCTATCTGTCTGTCTGTCTGTCTGTCTGTCTATCTGTCTGTCTGTCTGTCTGTCTGTCTATCTGTCTGTCTGTCTGTCTGTCTGTCTATCTGTCTGTCTGTCTGTCTGTCTGTCTATCTGTCTGTCTGTCTGTCTGTCTGTCTATCTGTCTGTCTGTCTGTCTGTCTGTCTATCTGTCTGTCTGTCTGTCTGTCTGTCTATGTCTGTCTGTCTGTCTGTCTGTCTGTCTGTCTGTCTGCCACTAACTCAGCCGTCGGCCAGAAATCAGAATTCTGTAGAAATCACACCCAGACGCGAGCTTAGCCAAATTACGTTGCAAATAGGGTCGCGCGCACGCGCAATCCAACAGTAACCCTGAATTGGAAATTTCAAAAATTTCAAATTCTAAAACTTTCAAAAAAGATTTTTCAGATCAGAAAAATCGGGAACGCGAAGGTCAAAAGTGGCCCCTGGCCCTGTCTCTGTTTACTCACCCGATTAGAAGGTCTTTGATACACTGGAATCTTTTCTGCCATGTCTTGAGTTGTATCACATGTCTTAGGGCATCGCATAGTACACCCCAGGTTGTACGGCCCGTGGCTTGATAAGTCAAGACCTCCTGATGGTCATCTAAAGACATTTAGAAATCTGGAAATTAATGTTTAATAAATTGTTTCACTAATAGAAATCTAATATGGCAACTGTCGATGGGAAAATGCTCGATTCTTTTGTAGAGGTATGTTTTTGGAAAACATCACAAAACTGTATCGAAGTGCTTAGATGCAATTAATTTCAGAGATTGGCGAAGCTATCAACCAATCAAAGACGATATTTGAAGGAATTGGAAATAATTATACGACACGTCAAGCAATACTTCATAGACAAGGGTAAGGTTATTCCCTATCGATTCGCGCTCTGGTAAAGTTTACATCCTAGGATAGCTATCCGTGGGTCAGCCTTGGGCCCTTTCCGCGGCAAAATTACATTAGCGGAAAACCACGTCCAGACGTAGGTTAGACGTAGTTCGGACGTACTCCAGACGTATTCCAGACGTAACGGTTTGGGACGTAATCGGTAAGACGTACTACAGACGTACTACAGACGCACTACGGACGTAAAAAAATACGTCCCAACTACGTCGGCACGTAGTTGAGACGCCCTACAGACGCTCTACAGACGCCCTACAGACGTGCTACAAACGTAACAGACGTAGTCCAAACGTAATGGAAAACGCACTATAAACGTTACGTTTCAGTTAATTCCTGGTTTTCAAACTAGTGTTTAGACGCAATAGGGACGCTTTGTGAC
>AVPN01000682.1:0-14610 GCA_000695325.1 Pleurobrachia bachei
GGGGCTGCGCCCCCACACCCCCCTTTTGGGCCCGGGGCACTTGCCAGTGCAATGATATATTTAATAGCTGATCTTGATGTGTGAGTGTAGATGTAGGTTTGAGGGGGTAATTGAGTGGTAACCTAATATAACCTTGATCCCCTACTCACACACTCTATATCCAGCTGTCTTCCTCTCTCTCCCTTTCTCAACTCACCACCCCTATCAATGTTTCTACCTGCCCCTTCTCTCAACTCACTAGATCTCACTATGTTTCTACCAGCCCCCTATTCCCCCTGGTAATTACCATGCCCCCTCCACATTGTCACATTGTCACATACACTGGATATAGTGACAGCAGCTTTACACACTATATTGAAGAGCAGCATACTCTCTTGACATGTTCTATCACATTCTCCTTGTGTTGTCTCGAATATCTCTCTTAGTTCAACCTCGCTTTCGATCTGTCTTATTTTTTGCCGCTTCCTCTAATCGCCAATTGTTTCGAAAATACCGTGTCTCGATTGATCCGTCATTTTCTTGAATTCTCTCTTTCTCTTATGTCGCAGTGTAAAATCCAATAATCAAGCATAAAATATCCTTATGCTTGCTCCTTGCCACCATATATCGTCCCCTCTATGTGTGCCTTCCTCTATCCCTGTATCTCTCTCTTTGTCTGCTATATTGTGTGGCTCGCGCTCTGTGAGGGTTCGGTAGATCAACTATTCCTAGTTGCAATTGTTTGATATCTTTACAAATGTTTCCCATTCTAGCAAGAAACTGCAACAACAACCACTCTCCTGATCCAACTACATGCCATGTGATCTCTCACTAACCTACTGACCTCGTGAGATGATACTCTCATGGACATTATCCACCACCCTTGTATGATACCTGACTTCTACCGCATCAACCTGCTAGGATCTGACCACATCCTACTGGGGGCTGCCGCTGCAGCAGGGGGAGGATGTGAGGGGCCACCCCCACCTCCACCCCTACCCAACTCATCTGATTTGAGACTCCACAAGAGTGAAAATGACCTGAACCAGTTGTTAGAACTGCTCTGTATAAAGGAGGAGGACCCCAAATGGGTTAGACACAGTTTAGGTAGTGCGGAGTATAACGATCTAAACTCTTCAACTGAGTCTCTGTCAGGGAGGAAGGCGTCTCATCACGGGAGTTTTACCTCTGAGCCTAACATTACTGATGATGAAGAGAGAGAGGACGATACCCCAACTCCACCTGTCAATTCTTCGAACGAGAACAATGAAGCTAATTCTTCAAATGAAAATAATGAGGATACTGTCAATTCTTCTGAAGCCACCATTACACCATCGTGTGTGATAGAAGTTGAGGGAGATACTGCAGGGGAAACATTCACTTTTGGACGAGTCTCAGAGGTCTACCCGACTGATGTCCAATTGCTTGCGGAGGTGGACCTGCCCGAACCTGCTACACCCCGTTGCCGTAGTAACCTCCTTCTCCGACCTCTATCCATCTCATCCAACTCTTCCCTATCTTCCTCTCCTGAACCTGTCATGGATGCCACGCTACGGCCTGAAGAGATGTCATTTAGATCTAAAGCAAAGATGTTTGAAACTCTCGGCTCTCCTCCACCACCATTGAATGATGACGTCATGTTGGACATGTTCCAAGATCACCCGGACCAGCCCCTCACCCCGCCTGATAACGAGGAGGAGGAGGAGGAGGTCTCACCAGGGTACCGGGACAGTTCAGAAGATGAATCAGATCCAATCGCCCTCCCAACCTGCTTTGTACCCCGTCGGAAGAGGAGGAGAATCAGGCCGTCTGAGTATGCTCGGCACCCTAGTACTGTATTTGAAGAAGGACCTGAGTGTGGGGGAATGACCGCGACAGAGAGTCATGAGTGTGAGGGGTGTGAACAGGAGGAGGGGGTGTTTGGGACATTGCCAAATAAGGAGTTGTGGAAGGAAGGGGCAAGGGGTTCAACCGGGTTTCTCCTGGGGTTACGGGGCAGTAACCTTAGTCTGGCTGATAGTTATTACACTAAAAAAGGTAATTGCATTTTGTTTTGGTGATCTCCAACAAGAAATTGAGGGGTGTATGATTTGGGAATGGGAAGGGGAATTTTGGGTTTTGGTTGGGAGGTTTTACAGGATAAAAATTTGGTTATGGGTGGAAGACCTAGCTGTTATTTTCAATCTAACCCTCTCCTCCTTTTCAGCTCTATCCCCAGTTCCATGTCCCCAATCCCGTGGCTATGCGTCCTCCATGCCATTCTTGGACGGTGGGGATCCACACGACCCTAACAACCACCATCACCACCGGAGAAGGACGGGGAGACCCCATTCACCTGTTAGTGACTGTTCCAGGACCACCAATACTTCGAGAGTTAGTCTGGCTAAACGGGCCATGCAGAACAGGCAGCGATACTCCTCCGATCAGCAACCAGGTTGGTACAATTTCGAATCACTCATTTTATGTTGGTGGTTCAAGTGAAGAAGCTATTTGCATATTTATTTGTCTGTCTCTTCTAATGAGAAGTACTTTGTCACTGGTTTGTGCGTCACTTGTTCATCGGTTTGTCTGCATGAATCATAATCACCTACCAGTCTGTCATTGAACTTTGGCTAGTGATAAGCTAGAAAAGTGGGCTGTCTGTCGTGAATTTTAAGGAGAAGAGAAAAACTTTAGATGTGTGTGAGAGGTGTGTGGGGGAATGCTGGTGCATGTTCATCCTGACATTGTTCTCTCTCACCCTCTCATTATCTTTCTTCGGGTTACACGTTCCACAACTCTAGGCGAGAAAAAGAGAGAATGATGGAGAGAAATATAGGGGGAATAAAGGGAGAGAGAGAGAGTGCAGAAAGAGTAGTAAAGCCAGCAATTTTCACTCTCCCTCCAAGGGGTGTTGTTTGAAATGCGTTTTGTGCCGTTTGATCTTGCTGCTTACACAGGTTAACAAACAATTATACAGCTTTACGAATCCAAGTTCTCCTATCTGTAGATCAGTCGAGTCAAGTCCATTGTCAGTGTCTTTGAACATGAGTTGTGTCAATTTCCACGTGTTTCACAGGCTATAATCTATTTGTCTTCTCCCCTCTCCTCAGTAGCTAACACCCCCTCTCCCCAGGATCATCAGACCAGTTGGATTTGGCACGTGTAATCAGAATCCTGGGTACAGCAACATGTGGGAAGCTGCTAAGCAGTGCAGCAGGGTGTATACAACACCTCGTGTACAACCACAACCCCATGAAATCTCGTGTCAGGTAAATGTAGTGATGGAGTTAGGATGCTAATTCACCCATATATAAAGCACTTGAGACAGTGGCTATCATCCACTAATCATGATTCATTTCAGGACATCTCATGATCAGCCCCGAACCATCTCACATGTCACATTCTCAATCCTCATGTATCTATAAAATCTGGTAAAACTTCATCACCACTCCAATCTGAAGTCTTTTCTAAATACTCGGCACTCCTCCCTAACCCCATCATTCCCTAATTCAGAGAGCTAGGTGGTATCCAAGTGCTGGTCCGGTTACTGCAAGCTGAGGAAGATGTGGCCCAATCTGTCCTAGGAGCTCTCAGGAACCTGTCTTATGGACACCAAAACCATCTAAACAAGGTATGTGTCATGGAATTTATCAGGTTACTCAATGTGACCGGGTTTTAGTATTTCTCGGTCGGAGATTTATCTCCGGTGAGAAGTTCCATTTCAGAGCTGCGTGGGTGGCATTTGGAAATATTGAGTACCAGATCCAAGAATATCATATATTTGCCCATATTATAACTCTTTGGATTCTGGCTATCTCGTCAAACTATTTTCGGATACTGGCATGAAAATGAGTCTCGGAATTCTGACATTTGGCCAAATAAGGTTTAAATTTCTAGAAATTCAAGGGGGTGAAAAATGAAAACGATTTTCTAATAAATTAGACATCAAATTTGGTGAATTATATATCAGCGGGTGGCAAGTGAGTGACAATTGTGAGGGCCAATTATTATTATGGGAAGACTTGGGTCAAATTATAGAGATGAATTCTCATTATAATATTGAGAAATGATCACTTGTCACCTCGAGACTTGGGGTAATATAAAAGGAGGTGACCCTTTTCCTCAAAATCAAATCTATCGATCTCTTTCCCTTCCTCAAATAAGATACTTCTTATTCCCCCTTTAATGATATTTCCCCCTTTAATGATATTTCCCTCTTGTTCATATTTCCCTCTTGTTCATATTTCCCTCTTGTTCATATTTCCCTCTTGTTCATATTTCGCTAGCTCTGTTGTTCCGATGATGACGTACTACTCATCATAGGAATGTTGACGTCATGTGTGCTTCGCATTCCAAGCACCCTCTCTAAATGCCATCATCAGATCAGTTCCCCCTCTCTAATATTATTCTCTCCAGTTTCTCGCTCTATCTCTCTCTATACTACAGTCGGACCCCGATTTAGTGACATCCTCGGGGGAAAGGGTTTTGGTCACTAAATCGGTGTGGCCACTAAATCGGGGTCAAATACTTTATCCTGTCACTAAATCGGGGTGTCACTAAATCGGGGGGCACTAAATAGGGGTCTAAATCGGGGTGTCACTAAATCGGGGGTCACTAAATTGGGGTCCGACTGTAGTTAATTTCCTATATCGGGGGAAATTTATCCTGTCACTAAATCGGGGTGTTCACTCTTTCCTATATCGGGGGAAATTTATCCTGTCACTAAATCGGGGTGTCACTAAATCGGGGGGCACTAAATCGGGGTCCGACTGTATATAGTCTGTAAGACAATTAGATATGAGAGATCTATATCGATGACAGCACTCAGCAGATGCAATAGATATTTAACATGCTGAGATTTAAACCGATATCTCATTTCTGAGCCCCTTCATAAGACTGCCCTACTACTTTTTAGATGATAGATCTATCTTTTTATCCCTCTCTCTAACTGATCTATCACTCTCCTATCCCTCTCTCTCCAACCATCTCTCTTAACGTTTCCGTCCAACCACAAAGTGTCTCAAAATATCTCCTGCGTGTAGTGCTCTTATAACTCTGTCTCTCTAATCTCTCTCTCTATCTCTATCTCTCTCTCTCTCTCTCTCTCTCTCTCTCTAATCGCCAATTGTTTCGAGAATGCCGCGGCATTCTCGAAACAATTGGCGATTAGATGAAGCGGCAAAAAGAATGGTCAAAAAGACAGGATGTGGTCATGCCGTGTCTCGATTGATCCGTCATTTTCTCTCTCTTTCTCTTATGTCGCAGTGTAAAATCCAATAATCAAGCATAAAATATTCTTATGCTTGCCTCTTGCCACCATATCGTCCCCTCTATGTTTGCCTTCCTCTATCCATGTATCTCTCTCTCCTTTTGTCTGCTATTTTGTGGCTCACACCGCGCTCTGTGAGGGATCGGTAGATCAACTATTCCTAATATATATGCAACATGAATTGTTCGATACCTGATGATTAGTTTCCCGCCAGGGATTCCATGAAACATGTGTTGCTTCCAAAATACAGTTGTATTACTTCGTTCAGTACCTTTACAAATGTTCCCTATTTTAGCAAGAACCTGCAACAACAACCACTCTCCTGATCCAACTACATGCCATGTGATCAGATCCCCACACACTAACCCACTGACCTCGTGAGATGCTACTCACATGGACATTATCAACCACCCTTGTATGATACCTGATTTCTACCGCATCAACCTGCTAGGATCTGACCACATCCTACTGGGGGCTGCTGCTGCAGCAGCGGGGGGAGGGTGCGAGGGACCACCCCCTCCTCCATCCCTCCCCAACTCATCTGATCTCCGACTCCACAAAAGTGAAAATGATCTGAACCAGTTGTTAGAGCTGCTCTGTATAAAAGAGGAGGAGCCCAAATGGGTTAGACACAGTTTAGGCAGTGCAGATTATAACGATCTGAACTCCTCAACTGAGTCTCTGTCTGGGAGGAAGGCGTCTCATCACGGGAGTTTTACCTCTGAGCCTAACATAACCGATGATGAAGAGAGAGAGGAAGATACCCCAACTCCACCTGTCAACTCTTCAAGTGAGAACAACGAAGCTAACTCTTCAAATGAGAACAATGAAGCTAACTCTTCCAATGAAAATAACGAGGACACTGTTAACTCTTCTGAAGCCACCATTACCCCATCCTGTGTGATTGAGGTTGAGGGAGATACAGCAGGGGAAACGTTCACTTTTGGACGAGTCTCGGAGGTCTACCCTACTGATGTCCAGCTGCTTGCGGAGGTAGACCTGCCCGAACCTACCACACCCCGTTGTCGTAGTAACCTCCTTCTCCGACCTCTCTCCATCTCCTCAAACTCTTCCCTCTCTTCCTCTCCTGAACCAGTTCTGGATGCCACGTTACGACCTGAGGAGATGTCATTTAGATCTAAAGCTAAGATGTTTGAAACACTTGGCTCCCCTCCACCACCACTTAATGATGACGTCATGTTGGACATGTTCCAAGATCAGCCGGACCAGCCCCTCACCCCACCTGATGACGAGGAGGAGAATGATCAAGAGGAAGTATCACCAGGGTACCGGGATAGTTCAGAAGATGATACAGATCCAATATCCCTGCCAACCTGCTTTGTACCTCGTCGGAAACGGAGGAGAATTAGGCCGTCTGAGTACGCCAGACACCCTAGTACAGTATTCGAGGAGGGTCCTGAGTGTGGGGGTATGACCGCAACAGAAAGTCATGAGTGTGAGGGGTGTGAACAGGAGGAGGGGGTGTTTGGAACATTGCCTAATAAGGACATGTGGAAGGAAGGAGCAAGGGGTTCAACTGGGTTTCTGCTGGGGTTACGGGGTAGTAACCTTAGTCTGGCTGATAGTTATTACACCAAAGAAGGTAGTTGTTTAGGTGATCTCCAACAAGAGATTGAGGGTTGTATGATATGGGAATGGAATGGGAATTTTGGGGTTTGGTTCGGAGGTTTATCGAAATTTGGTTTTGGTTGGAAAGTTGTCAGCTGATATATAATCATGTATATTAACCCTCTCCTTCTTTTCAGCTCTATCCCCAGTTCCATGCCCCCAATCCCGTGGCTATGCGTCCTCCATGCCATTCCTGGATGGTGGGGACCCGCACGACCCTAACAACAACCATCACCACCGGAGAAGAACGGGTAGACCTCATTCTCCTGTTAGTGACTGTTCCAGGACTACCAATACGTCGAGAGTTAGTCTGGCTAAACGGGCCATGCAGAATAGACAGAGATACTCCTCCGATCAGCAACCAGGTTGGTACAGTTTCGAATCACTCATTTTATGTTGGTGATCCAAGTGAAGAAGCTATTTGCATATTTATTTGTCTGTCTCTTCTAATGAGAAGTACTTTGTCACTGATGTACACATCACTAATTGTTCGTTGGTTTGGCTGTATGATTCATCATAATCACCAAATAGTCTGTCTGTTGTTGATAAACATTGACTAGTGACTAGTCATAATGCTAGTGATAAGCTAGAAAAGTGGGCTGTCTGTCGTGAATTTTAAGGAGAGAAGTAAAGAGAAAAACTTTAAATGTGTGAGAGGTGTGTTCGTGGGAAGGCTGGTGCATGTTCATCCTGACATTGTTCTCTCTCACCCTCTCATTATCTTTCTTCGGGTTACACGTTCCACAACTCTAGGTGAGAGGTAGGGAATGAGAGAGGGAGAGAGAGTGCAGAAAGAGTAGTAAAACCAGCAATTTTCACTCTCCCTCCAAGGGGTGTTGTTTGAAATGCGTTTTGTGCCGTTCGATCTTGCTGCTTACACAGGTTAACAAAAAATTATAAAGCTTCACGAATCCAAGTTCTCCTACCTGTAGATCAGTCGAGTCAAGTCAATTGTCAGTGTCTTTGAACATTAGTTGTGTCAGTTTCCACGTGTTTCACAGGCTATAATCTATTTGTCTTCTCCCCTCTCCTCAGTAACACCCTCTCCCCTCTCCCCCCAGGCTCGTCAGACCAGTTGGATCTAGCACGTGTTATCAGAATCCTGGGTACAGCAACATGTGGCAAACTACTAAGTAGTGCAGCAGGGTGTATTCAACACCTCGTGTACAATCACAACCCCATGAAGTCTCGTGTCAGGTAAATATAGTGATGGAGTTGAGATGCTAATTCACCCACCTATACAGCAAATGGCGCTCTGGCAATTAGACAGTGGCTATCATTCACTAAACATTAAACATGATTCATTTCAGGACAACATTACACCTCATGATCAGCCCTGAAACATCTCACATGTCACATCCTCGAAATACTCATGCGCCTATCAAATCTGGTAAAACTTCATCTAGGTGTCCGCCAACTTGGACTGCTCGACCCTCTCTCATAAAACCTAAACCACTCCACCACTTTTCCCCTAACCCCTCAATTCCCTAATTCAGAGAGCTGGGTGGTATCCAAGTTTTGGTTCGGTTGCTCCAGGCTGAGGAAGATGTTGCCCAATCCGTTCTGGGTGCCCTCAGGAACCTGTCTTATGGACACCAAAACCACCTTAACAAGGTATATGTCTCATTCGAAATTGTGTTATTTCTCGGTCGGAGATTTATCTCTGATGAGAAGTTCCATTTCAGAGCTGCGTGGGTGGCATTTGGAAATATTGAGTACCAGATCCAAGAATATCATATATTTGCCCATATTATAGCTCTTTGGATTCTGGCTATCTCGTCAAACTATTTTCGGATACTGGCATGAGAATGAGTCTCGGAATTCTGACATTTGGCCAAATAAGGGTTAAATTTCTACACAAGGGGGTGAAAAATGAAAACGATTTTCTAATAAATTAGACATCAAATTGGGTGAATTATATATCAGTGGGTGGCAAGTGAGTGACAAGTGTGAGGGCCAATTATTATTATGAATTCTCATTATACTATTGGGAAATGATCACTTGTCACCTCGAGACTTGGGGTAATATAAAAGGAGGTGACCCTTTTCCTCAAAATAAAATATATCGATCTCTTTCCCTTCCTCAAATAAGATACTTATTATTCCCCCTTTAATGATATTTCCCTCTTATTCATATTTCTCTAGCTCTCTAGTTCATGTTTCTCTAGTTGTTTAGATGATGACGTACTACTTACCATTGGAATGTTGACGTCATGTGTGTTTCGCATTCCAAGCACCCTCTCTAAATGCCATCATCAGATCAGTCCCTCTCCCATATTATTCTCTCCAGTCTCTCTCTATCTCTCTCTATACTATATAGTCTGCAAGACAATTAGACATATGATGGATTTTCATCTATATCGATGACAGCAGATGCAATAGATATTTAACATGCTGAGATTTAAACCGATATCTCATTTCTGAGCCCCTTCACAAGACTGCCCTACTACTTTTTAGATGACAGATCTATCTTTCTATCCCTTTCTCTCTAACTGATCTATCACTCTCTTATCCCTCGCTCTCCAACCATCTCTCTTAACGTTTCCGTCCAACCACAAAGTGTCTCAAAATATCTCCTGCGTGTATAGTGCTCTTATAACTCTGTCTCTCTAATCTCTCTCTCTCTCTCTCTATCTCTCTCTCTCACCCTCTCTCTCTCTAAACTCTCTCTATAATTGTACAGACTCCATCTCTGCGTTGCTGTTATCCCGTGTTTGTGTTCCTTTCCATCTTGCAGCAGCACTAACCCTCTACAGGCTCCAGAATCTAGCCTCTAGAAACTCCTGGCTCTCGAATGAAGTTCTCACGTGGCCTCCCAGATTATGAGATTGGGGGAGTTCTCACCGCAGAGTCTCTAGAATGAATAATATTAACCACATGAGGCTATATGAGGGACCTTTCTAGAAGCGAGGAATGAAAATTGTTGCTCCTCCCATTATCTCTTCAGATGGGGTGACACAGTGGTCTTTTTCATGGGAGTAGGTGGTCACTAAGAATTTTGAAAAAAATGTTTTTATGAGCCTATCTGGTAGCTTTTTGGACGTAGAATCAAATGCACCCCTCACTCATACCTTGATTTTTTGAGGAAAGTGGTGTTTTTTGTCTTTTTAGTCTTTTAAGGACCAATACAGTCGGACCCCGATTTACCGGGCCGCGATATACCGGAACCCCGACTTACCGGGAGGATAAATTTCCCCCGATATAGGAATTTAACAGTATTTCACCCCGATATACCGGGCACCCCGATTTACCGGGCAAAATCCTTTCCCCCGAGGATCCCGGTAACACGCTCTGTGTATCTATAGCTGTGTAAGCACACACACAGTGCCTGGCATCAAGTTCAGTACAACAGCATGCAAACAAACACTGTAACATACAGACACCGAGACAAACACAGACACACCTAATAATACGAGTACTGAGTACTGAGTATTAAATATATCAGTGCTCAGTGGTAATGGATAAACAAACAGACAACCAGACAGACGGACACAACATGGAGACATGTCACGTTTCACAGAGCATGTATGTCTATCACTCCCCCTCTTTCTCTCTTTCTCTTTCTCTCACACAAAAACATGTTGCATATAACCATATTACAAATAATACCCTCTCACAGGCTCACCCTCTTACTGGGGCACACACCATTATTTTATAGCTATATAAGACATTCACTGCTTCAAACAGTTGATAGTAGCTTAGTCCCAAGACACAGTGAAATGTGGTACTAAACCTACAAAAGTAGTAACTCACTGATAGTGCTGAAAAGATGATCCACAGCCCGAGGTATGAGACCTCTCTGATCCTCACTTATAAAATCATCAAACTGGGTTCCCATTGTGTAGGTCTTACCACTGCCTGTTTGACCATATGCCAATATGGTAGAATTGTACCCATTGAAACAACTGAGAGAAGCAGTGGATGGGGGTTAGTAGAGGATTAGGGGAGGGGGATTAGTAGAGTTGTAACAACTGAGAGAAGAAGGGGGAGGGGGATTATTATCTACTCAGTCTAGACTGAGATAAAATTCTGACGAATCTAAACATATATTGTGATTTTAAACTTGGTCTAAATAGTCTAGCTCTCACCCTCTATCCTTCTACCTACCTCTCCACAAGATCTTTGATAACGGTATTGAAGATATGCCTCTGTCCGACACTCAAATCAAACACATTGTCATATGTGAAGGCCTTGTCAGTTCCCAGGATGATTTGAGGTTCTCCAGGTACGAAGTTGGTACAAACTCGACAACAATCGATCAGCTCTCGGGGCATCTGGGGCCGTACCCTGGAGTTATAGGGAGGTTAGAAGATGAAAGTAAAGGGAGTTTAAAAATTAAAATTTGGAGTTCTGAAGTTATAGGGTGGTTGGAAAACTTGGGCCTTGGCTAGATTACCGGAATTTTAACACCAGGATCCTCTCTATTTACCTGATGGCCACCTTGACTGCGACATCATCGCCCATACTTCAGATATCACTACAACCTCTCTCTAGAGGAGTACAGAGAGAGAACTCTGTTTGTTTCAGCTGTCTGTGTTTAGTGCACTGGGGGCTATCACATCACTACTATTGTGTGGAGATAAAGTTAGAATGATTGACACAGAATAATAGCAGTACTAAAAATTGTAAACGAGTAGAGAAAACCAAATAAATTAAGATCAATAAATTATGTCAATAAAACCCCTTCTCACGGCAGTGTCACTCCAACAGACGCAAGAGCATCAACGGCCCACTCAGGATAGTTCTTCTTTGGAAACATCCTAACAAAATACTCCTTTATAAATTCTGGAAACCTATCTTCTCTCACAGCCTCCCTAATATCACTCATCAATCTCAACTGGAACGCAATGTTATGAATAGTCAGAAGAATCACCCCAGTGGTATCCTCTTGTAGTAAACAATGCAGATAGGCCCGTGTGTACTCTTTACACGTCATGCAAGTGCAATCTTTATCAATCGGTTGAGTATCAGTCACATATTGAGTGTTCTTTAACTGGAGTTGACCTGTCCTGACCAGTGCTGACCCAAACCGGGCGGTACGAGTTGGAAACACACAATCATACATATCACACCCAAGCGCAGAACATACAACCAACTCTACTTGATACCCTACACCCATTAAATATCTGGGTTTATTGGGTGGGAGATGGTCCGTACACAGGCTAACCGTCTTCCAAAAGTCAGCTTTCTCCTCCCCACCACTCAACCCACCAATGGCATACCCCGGACAATCCCTCTCTATCATCTTCTCCAAGCATTCCTTCCTCCAGGTAGGGTTCAACCCTCCCTGGATAATCCCAAACAGGTTCTGATCGTGCTCTCGTTTGTGAGCCGTTTGGCACCGATCCAACCACCTGATACTCCGATCCATGGCATCTTTCATTCTCTCTCCCTCAGTCAACACAGACACTACGTCATCAAGCTGCATCATGACGTCAGAGCCCAACGCGTTCTGTATGGCCATGCTGTGTTCTGGGGTTAACAACATCTCACTTCCATTGTGTGGGGATTGAAACTTCACTCCTTGTTCTGTGAATTCTGCTAGTTTTAGAAGTGACACCATTTGGAATCCACCACTATCAGTTAAAATTGCCTTGTCCCAGTTCATGAACTGGTGCAACCCGCCCGCTTCACCCATTATATCAGGACCTGGTCGGTGACCTAGATGATAGGTGTTACCCAGTATGATCGGGACACCCAGATCGTTTAGTTGCTGGGTTGTGACACCCTTAATGGTGCCCTGGGTCCCCACATGCATGAATATAGGTGTTTGGAAGGTGTTGTGCGGGAGGGAGATGGTGGATAACCGAGCCTTGGTGGTCGAACATCTTGCTTCAACTTTGAAGGAGAGAGGTGGAGGGGCCATTCTGCTAGAAAATGTAATCTGTGTTAGATTAGAAGTATAGCTCAATGTATCTTTAATTTTTTATGCACGTGTTCATTTTGACTTAAAGTGAGAGTGGACCGAATCAGAATTGGACAAGTTTGCTGTAGGTAGTAGAGATTAGCTTTCTGAGCATTTTGCGTTTTTGCCGCTCAAAATCGACCCACCCATCACTGAGATATTTTTGTTATGTTGGGAGAACTCCTATTTAATCAGTATGTATAAAACAGAATAAAAACAATCGTGGAGTTTACCTAACACATTTTGAATATAAGCAGTGAGGTTGACATGTCCATACACAGAAGCAGGGCAATAAAAACCACCATAATGAAAATTTAAAGAGTGTGTTAGTAAAACACAAGGATTGTTTCTATCCTGTTTGATCAATATTGATCCCGCAGGAATTCTCCCAACATAACAAACGTATCTCAGTGATGGGTGTGTCAATTTTGACCGGCAAAAACACAAAATGCTCAGAAAGCTAATCTCTACTACCTACAACAAAATTGTCCAATTCTGATTCTGTCCACTCTCACTTTAAGAACAATCTTTATGTTGCAGTACAGTATAGTTCTCTCGAGAGTACCATTTCACTGTGGTACTTCTAGCTCCTGCAGTAGTCCCATATCTCAACTCCATTCTCTGCAGAGCTCACCTTCCACTTCTTATTAAAATCTTTATGTCAGTAGTTTTATACTCTGGAGAATCCACTGCGGTGCTTCTAGAATCTAGCTGTCAGTACTTTGTGACATTTACTAATGGACCCCTTTCTCTTTTCTTACAATTTCCTTTTTGTCTGTCCCCCTCTCTCTCTGTTCGGTGTCCGACCGCATAACTCGACCCTTCAAAATTCCATCGTTCATCGCTCAGGTGCTATCCCTCTCTTTTATTTTTCTCTTTATCCACCACAATTTTCATATTTTATTTTGTCCTCGGCTTCTAACTGGGTCTCTTAGTAGTTCCATCTCCCTTCTCTCTTCACCCCCTTCTCCATCTGTCCCTAATTTCTCTATCCCCAGTCCCTCCTAATTTCTCTATCCCCAGTCCCTCCTAATTTCTCTATCCTAGCACCCCCGCTCCTAATTTCCCCACCTACCACGATGTGAATTATCCGAGACTATATAATATCAAATTATCCCTTGCATAAGATAGGATAGCTGCATTAGATATACCTAAACTACCCTCCCTGCAGTGTTATACGCTCTATTGTTTAGTGTGTCCTATATAATACAGCATATTATTATATCCTACCCCAATACCACGAATTCTTCTTTGCAGAGATCTTTTTGTAGCTCTTGCAGGTAATGATATTCATCGCCCTGCCTTCTTTTTAAATGTAGATCAGCTCTATAATGTGTACAGATATAGAGTTTCTAGAACCTCAATGTGTACAGATATAGAGCTTCTAGAACTTCTATAAATACTTGATAAAGGGAGCCTGGAGTTGAGCCAAACAACTAGAATACAATGGTTTTTAGTTACTGTTGCCCAACTCTATATCGCTCTATTTAGCTTTTAGTTAGGTTGCTATTTAGCTCCCTCTTCTGTTCTCTTTACTGTTTATGGTCTCTACGTCATTCCATATGTCTCTGTCTTTGCAGTGCTGTCTATACAATGGGATCTCTCATTGATATCTCTGGCACTAGCTAGAGCTCTCTCGTTCGCTCTTTTTCCTCTCTCTCTGAGCTGTTATACCTCTCTATATCTCTCTCTCGTTGGTCTATATGATATATCTCTCGTTGCTCTATTCCCAGACCTCACTGAACTGTCCTTGAAAGCCTCTCTACACACCACGCAATGAGTGTACAGAGAGAGAGAGAGAGAGAGAGAGAGAGAGAGAGAGAGAGAGAGAGAGAGAGAGAGAGAG
>AVPN01000683.1:28434-40749 GCA_000695325.1 Pleurobrachia bachei
GCTGGGACTAGATTGGACTGTCTCCCTTGACTCGGTCACCTTCTAGTTATGCGCTGCCAACCTCTGGTCTGGGACCAGTGCTATATGTGGGTTCATATATATCATCACAAAGTGACGAATGCAAACGTCCGGCCGTCCACGTGAGGTGAGGTCGGGTCGGGTTCCTACCCAAAACATGGGTCCCCGAGGGGTAAGTGGGTATGTGTGTCAAGCATTTGTGGGTGTCATTTCGGCTGTCGTTTGGTTGTTGGGGTGTGATGTGTTTTGATCATGCGAAGAGTTGGCATTTTATTACAATATCTTCGTAGATTTGTACCAGTCTAGCTGGTAACTTTCCTGAGGTGCAGAGGCAGTGTCAGTGCCGGTAAGCGTGTTGTCTCTTTGCCTCAAAGACTTTGAGGCAATACAGCATAATTTTCTACCGCCCCCAGCATGGAATTTTTGCTGAGGGTGGTTGGCAGACGGACTACCAGTAAGCGTTTTGTCTCATAAAGGCAAATCGAACGGTCCCACATGATTTTCTACCGCCCCTAGCGTGGAAATTTTGCTGAGGGTGGTTGGTAGACGGGCTACCGGAAAGCCACCAGAGGCTGGGATAGGAGGTCGGGAGGGTAAAGGAAGAGAGATAACGAGATAGGAGGGACTCAAAAAAGTAGGAACGTCACAGTTGAATAGGTCATGGAGTACTACCTCCACGCCTTGCATGCATATTATTATCGGTGGCACACGTTAGAATGATGTAATGTGTGTGTAATTTGCAAACTCTCTCATTATCCTTTGGAGGGAGGAATTAGTGACGTCATATAACACCTGTAACTTATAATGACACAAGGGGGGGGGGCTGCAGACTGCTGGAGGGGGAGCTGGACTGCTGGAGGGGGGCTGCTACGTCATGATTAATATTGAACAGGTGGAAATTGGTAAAGAGTATACAATATTTTCTCTCATTGCACAATATTCACTGCATAATATTTGATAATGGGGGAATCTCATGCACAATGGCATTACACATCCTGTTTGAGGATTGTGCAGCAGCTTGCAGCAAAATACACATGTACCAATTTGTATGTGTATTTTGCTGCAATGGGTGCTATTATAATAGGGTGACGGTGTTAACTTTTAAGTGGTTTTGCAGGTGCAGGATATAATAATAAAGCTGTATAAGGGCAGAAACACTGAGACTGGAGTGAGTAAGATACAACTGAACTAGAGGTTGCTAGAAAGAGATACAATACTGGACAGAACTGAAGGTTGATGATCTATGTGTGCGGATATGTCATCATGTGCGATTCAGACAGTTTCTACACCTCTCAGACTGATGCATCCGCCCCACGTCTTCTCTCTTTCTTTCTCTCTTTAACTTTCTCTCTTTAACTTTCTCTTCTCTTCTCTCTTTTACTTTCTCTCTGTCTCCGTCTATCTCTCTATCTCTCTCTATCTCCATCATTCCCACGTCCCCGTCCTTGAAATTAAATTCTGTCAACATAATTTCAGGCGTCTAAGAGTAAAATGTGTCATATATAGTGTTTAAATGATAGAGAGAGAGAGAGAGAGAGTTGTCAAAAGTCATAATAAGAACAAGATATTTTGTTGTCATTGGATTGATCCTTTTAGTTTTCTGTTCTGCACGTGGACGTGTGCAAGAACCGCGGTCAATAATTATACCACATGTGCAACGAAACTAGAATATAACAAGATTAATTGCATTATGTTCTAACATAATGCTGAATTTCCCTGCCCTGTGAAGCCGAAAAGAAAGGAAATTATGGCTACATTAGCTGTACCAAAGCGGGACACAAAACCCCGATGATTTATATATCGCACAAACAGTATAGAACAAATCCTTGTTGTTTTAGTAAAACTATATTGCGCGCCACGCAGCCACATTGCGCGCCACACATTTCCTAAAAACTTGCCATTGACGTGTTTTATGAAGGAGCAGGTCATCACTGTGTGCGCGGCTGTACCGTTGCCCCTAGCAATAGTGTGACATAAAATGTCCCTCTACCGATTAGTTAGTACTTTCCTGAGGTGCAGAGGCAGTGTCAGTGCCGGTAAGCGTGTTGTCTCTTTGCCTCAAAGACTTTGAGGCAATACAGCATAATTTTCTACCGCCCCCAGCATGGAATTTTTGCTGAGGGTGGTTGGCAGACGGACTACCAGTAAGCGTTTTGTCTCATAAAGGCAAATCGAACGGTCCCACATGATTTTCTACCGCCCCTAGCGTGGAAATTTTGCTGAGGGTGGTTGGTAGACGGGCTACCGGAAAGCCACCAGAGGCTGGGATAGGAGGTCGGGAGGGTAAAGGAAGAGAGATAACGAGATAGGAGGGACTCAAAAAAGTAGGAACGTCACAGTTGAATAGGTCATGGAGTACTACCTCCACGCCTTGCATGCATATTATTATCGGTGGCACACGTTAGAATGATGTAATGTGTGTGTAATTTGCAAACTCTCTCATTATCCTTTGGAGGGAGGAATTAGTGACGTCATATAACACCTGTAACTTATAATGACACAAGGGGGGGGGGCTGCAGACTGCTGGAGGGGGAGCTGGACTGCTGGAGGGGGGCTGCTACGTCATGATTAATATTGAACAGGTGGAAATTGGTAAAGAGTATACAATATTTTCTCTCATTGCACAATATTCACTGCATAATATTTGATAATGGGGGAATCTCATGCACAATGGCATTACACATCCTGTTTGAGGATTGTGCAGCAGCTTGCAGCAAAATACACATGTACCAATTTGTATGTGTATTTTGCTGCAATGGGTGCTATTATAATAGGGTGACGGTGTTAACTTTTAAGTGGTTTTGCAGGTGCAGGATATAATAATAAAGCTGTATAAGGGCAGAAACACTGAGACTGGAGTGAGTAAGATACAACTGAACTAGAGGTTGCTAGAAAGAGATACAATACTGGACAGAACTGAAGGTTGATGATCTATGTGTGCGGATATGTCATCATGTGCGATTCAGACAGTTTCTACACCTCTCAGACTGATGCATCCGCCCCACGTCTTCTCTCTTTCTTTCTCTCTTTAACTTTCTCTCTTTAACTTTCTCTTCTCTTCTCTCTTTTACTTTCTCTCTGTCTCCGTCTATCTCTCTATCTCTCTCTATCTCCATCATTCCCACGTCCCCGTCCTTGAAATTAAATTCTGTCAACATAATTTTAGGCGTCTAAGAGTAAAATGTGTCATATATACTATATAATATATTAATATTAATATAATATTAATATAATATTATATAGTGTTTAAATGATAGAGAGAGAGAGAGAGAGAGTTGTCAAAAGTCATAATAAGAACAAGATATTTTGTTGTCATTGGATTGATCCTTTTAGTTTTCTGTTCTGCACGTGGACGTGTGCAAGAACCGCGGTCAATAATTATACCACATGTGCAGCGAAACTAGAATATAAAAATGGGATAACGACATTGTAAAGCTGAATAAAAAGATCTTCTCCGTGCCCAAATAACCCTTGTAACAGCTTATCGCATGTCCGTCTGGACACGAACCAAACGTCTCTCAATCGAGTATTTTTGCATGTCAAGGAAGTTTTACTTGTCACAAATCATAAACTGTTAGGAGATTTTTTTTGCAAAAGTCTGAAGACCTCGAGATCATTTTGGAGTGATTTCTCCAAAATGAGACGTTTAACTTAACTGGTACTGCAGTGGTACTTGTTTTTATAAAAACAGAATTTAGCAAATCAGTAGAAAGATCAAAACCATGTTTTCAACAAACAAAAAATAGATAAAACGAGGGAGATTCAAAACTGCACAAATAACACAGCGTATAGATAAAGATGTGAGCGTGTGCAACAGATCTGTTGACTAAATAGGTTTATAAATATACACATAGCTCAAACAGGGTGGTGGGGTTGTAATAATTACACACATGATATCGATCATGTCAATAGAGAGAAGGAATAAATATTAAATAGAGATACATACAGATCAGAGAGAGAGATTTTTAAACTGGAGTCTGAGAGCGTGTGTCATATCAACGTGGTATTGTGTGTTGATATAGGTGTGCACTGTCGTGTAGTGCGGAAGCGATACAGATAGTTGAAACAAAGCTTCAATAAGAATCGGGAGGGAATGCATGTCATTCATGCGGTTTAATATTAATTAATATGTTTAACATGCCTCTCTAGGTTAAACATGCCTCTCAAGGTTTCTAGAAATTCAAAATAAATCCACAGAAGCTAGAAGAGAGACATGTGATATATATTGTGCGTATGTCACAATATTATGTGTGCCGGTTACTGCCAAATTACTTCCAATTTCCAGCACACGTTTAATTTTATATACATATGCACATGGAAATTATAACACATAATAATACTCTCGGAGTGTATTTAATTTATTTATATATGTTGGCTTTCTTGCCAGATTTCAGTGGCACAACCGAGCACAAACAAATCTAACGAGACACGATGAGATATTTAGAACAGTATCGCCGATCGTTCTTGAGTACCCTTTACTCAAAAAGCGGATACTCGACCATTTAATTTTATAAAAGAGTTGAGTTTATTTATAGATCAATACTCAACTTAAGTCTTAAAGTGAAAGATGTGTCTTTTCGCGACACCCCATGCTTATATCTTGATATAGTTTGACAAGAGGTGAAGTTAAATAGTTGGTTTATTTATAGATGATATCAATATCTCCCATTTGAAGATCTTTAAATCATGAGCTTTTAAGATGTTTAAGGGTCGGCAAGGTCACACTGATTATATTATAACAGTTGGTTCTAAGGTCCCCCTTACTCAACATGTTCTAAGATGTTTGGCGGCCAGAGATCTCATGCCACACATGTATAGACACTTATCCTGGCCTGGCTCTCTCATAGTAAAACCAAACCAGTTCAATCTGGGTGGTGAGTAAGTCTGAACGGGGGCCTGTACACCACCAAGAGAGGGGGACCCGGGTGTGCATATAACATGGGGACAATATAGTGGTTCTTATTTTAAATCATGTTCTGTGTTGTGCTGTGTTTACTGTTTTTGACCAAAGGTACAATTAATAGGGACGATAGTGTCAGGTGATTAATCCTCACCTGACACCACCGTCCTTACTAAATCATTGCATACCCTTGTCATCCCTGTCGAGTGTCGAAGCATTGGCCTGGCAGGGTCGACATGTATATCATGGTACTCTTTAAAAACTCTTTAAAATCCTCTACTAATCCGATAAAAGTTGTAAAATTGTTTCCCCTCTCCATATATAAGAGAAGCAGAGGCAATGATAACACTATTTTTTTGCAGGTGTGAATTGTTATACCAGTGCAGAATGTGATGTCATTGCAGATGCTACACCCACCAGGTGCAACAACTCCAGTAAATGGTAAGTAAGTACCACTGTGGATATTGAATTTACAGTCGCACCCCGATTTACCGGGGTGATTAACTTCCCTCGATATAGGAAATTAAGAGTTAAACCCGATATAACGGTCAAAACCCTTTCCCCCGAGCATTTCGGTAAATCGGGGTCCGACTGTACAACATATTTTCCAGGGATGAGCACGGCTTTAAGGTAGTACGTGTACTAGACAAGAACCGTTTAGTTGTACTAACAGAGAAGGCCAGGTATTGTTACAACAGTTTCAAGCTAATAAACTGTGGACCAGCTGCACGGATAATGGAAAGAGGTCAGTGCACCGATCAACACTTACAGTAAGCAATAAAATGCAGTGTAAGAATTCTGTCCGTGATTTTAGAAACTCGACGGTTCTAAAATTGATTTTGTAAAAACTAAAAACTAAAATTTCTCCTTTTAGCACCCTTTAAATTAAAGAGTTATCGGTAAAAGGGTTGAACTATATTTAGAGGATTTTCGTAAAGATTGCATCAAAAGCACTCCCTCACTCCGATCTTTTTTAAATTAATGCACCATAATGGATATGAGATTCCCTCGAAATGCTTTTGACCAGGGGATCAGAATAGAACAAGAGGTACATGGAGAGAGAGAGAGAGAGAGAGAGAGAGAGAAAGAGAAAGAAAAAGAGAAAGAGAAAGAGAAAGAGAAAGAGAAAGAGAAAGAGAGTGCCTTACGTGCAGGGTAGTGTGACTTTCCAGCCGAAGCTGTACCAATTTATAGCTCGGTCAACTAGATGGGCAGATGGCTTGCGTCGGGTCCCGAACTCGGGACCTTCTGCATGAGAACTGAGAAGCGAGTGTGTTACCACTGTACACCACCCAGCCAATTATTGTTGAGTAACAAATTTATCCTCCAATAGATTTGGTTGGGTTGTCCGGCAAAGAGGTGAGAAAGATGAAGGAGGTTGAATTAATGCCAAGTCGGACCGTTGTAACATGGATTAAAACTACTAACCAAGGAAATCTAACACTTGTACAACACCGTACGTTATCATCTGTTCTATATCTGTACAAAATACATTTATTTGCGGGGATCTAAATTAAATCAGATAGCTAAAACGTCTTACCAATATATTCCATCTAATCTCTATAGATTCGAAAAGGAATATATCCTGTTGGAGCTGCACTGATTCGTTGATTATTAACGTTCATAGTGATCATGAACAAAGGACTACTGGTATTGGTTTTACTGAGAGTCTGAAAAATGCCATCGACAAGGCCGGAGGGAGCTGTAGTCTTAAACGGCTGCTAACGACTTTCCACTATTGCAAGTATATTTAATGGCAAAAACCGATTAGCGGGAGACTGACTATTAACGTATTACCGCAGAATTATAGACGAAACATGCAAGTATGTACTATAATACTACTACATGTACATGGGGGAATGTTACGCGTAAATTTGACAGGTTTTAACAGGAAGAAGTATTGTCAGGGTGGCGTGTGTGTGTGTGCTAATTAGTACTAAACATAAGACATGATGAAGCAATTGCGACCGAGTCAGAACAAGCTGTAACAATTGCTTCGTAAATTGTAGCAGAGGGGTGGTTACCCGTAACCATTGCTTACTAAGATGCAATGGTAAAAATAAAAAATAGGGTTCAAAATAGGGGTCAAAAATCGGTCGACCATCTTGCTCAGATCCCATTACTAAACAATGTAACAAAAAACTCAAATATCCATTCTTGAAAGTATTTAGTATTTATAGAAACTCCGTCATGTAATAATAAGGGACCAACTTACAAAATAACTCGGGTACGTGACCACAGTTGTACTCGAGGGAGCTTTGCTCCAGAGTTGGACAAATTTGCAAGATCTTTGAGACACCCACGTGGTGTACTAGAATAGCCCCGCTTTAACAGAGCATGACAAAGAGCATAGAAGTGGAGTACAATTCCTAGAAGTAGAAGAGTATATAGCTAAACTGTAGCTATACTCTTCTACTAACTATATTCTAGGAATTGTACTCCACTTCTTACAGCAGCCTGCTGAGTACAGAGCAGGCAATCACTACCGTTATCCAGGGGTTACTATAAAGTAACTTGTCGAGTAAGAAACTTACTTAATATTAACTCAAGTAACTAAGATAAACCCTGGTAACTAAGTTACGTTGTATGATTTATACCATTAACCATACTTGAGGAAATACCCGCCCTATGTGGATTCCAGGATACATGTGATGTGATATTATTTATAGTAGATATGTATAGTAGGGTTTTGTTTCTTGGGTATTGGTGGGTAGATGGTGGTGTTGTATAATAGTAAAGTCAGGATCGAGGAAGACTAGTATAATAAACGCATGATTTCTCCCACAGGTTGGTTGTGAAATATATTAAAAAGGGTGATGTAAAGGTGGACCTGTCCGTTCAAAGCGCCTATACTACAATCACGCCATCCCACCCCGTTATCCACTCTCCTAAATGGTATTGGTAAATACTATACTCCATGTACCCCTGATCCATTCAAATCTTTAAATACAGGACGTCACATATATACGGGACACCCTGTGTATACGTGTGACATAATGATATTGACTTTTTAGAGATAATGACGGAACGATATTAGATGTGCCAGAAATAATCTCTGAAATCTCATTTTGTACAGGACAAGTAAGACGCGAGTGTACCTTTATACTGATGGTATGACGACGTCTCACTATTGTAGAGGTCCCACCTGCTCTACAGATAAAGTGGAAATAGTAAAACTTTATACCGATGGTATGACGACATCTCACTATTGTAGAGGTCCCACCTGCTCTACAGATAAAGTGGAAATAGTGCTGGTTGAACCCTCTCCCACTTGGTTCTTCAACAATGTAGGAGGAGACAGAGAGGAAGCGGATTCTAAATGCAGGGGTATAACTATACACTCATACAGGCTTGGTAACGAAGTAACCCCTTGCCAGTGCGCGCGAAGGTCGCCCGGCGAAGGTGTGAGGTGTCTTCGATACCAACATACAGGCCGGGTGGGCAAAAATGGTGTATAACCAAATCAACATGGGGTATAACAAATGGGGTATAAAAACTATCCAAATTCGAAAGCATGTTACTGTATTGTCAGCTTTTAAAGTAGTACTACGATAGTTGGGTATACGTTGCGTGACCAACATAAAATGTGACAACTTTAGATCTTTATTCGTCGCTTACGTCACTTTCCGTGACCAAAATTCTTCTTTGTTGTCATATAATATGTCTGACAATAATCGGAGGGGGAGGGGAGGAAGAGTGGAGGGGGATTTCGCGGTTTCGGGGAAGTTGTCAGATCATTGATAATCAGTTTAAACCAGCAGTTCCTTCAACAATTATATGTTAAATCCCAATCTCTCTGATTGGCAACCCAGTTATTTGATCAATAATGCTCCCAACTAAATAGCGATCAAATTACGACCGATTATTTTCAGATAACAACTAAAAATCTATCGAATTACAACCCATTATTTTCAGATAACAACTAAAGATCTATCGACCGGACTTTTATCCGGACTATCCGGACTTTTATCCGGACTCTCCGGACTTTTATCCGGACTATCCGGACTTTTATCCGGACTCTCCGGACTTTTATCCGGACTATCCGGACTTTTATCCGGACTCTCCGGACTTTTATCCGGACTATCCGGACTTTTATCCGGACTCTCCGGACTTTTATCCGGACTATCCGGACTTTTATCCGGACTCTCCGGACTTTTATCCGGACTATCCGGACTTTTATCCGGCCTATCCGGACTTTTATCCGGACTATCCTGGCTTTTATCCTGACTATCCGAGTTATCCGGGGTCCCATATCCGAGCTTGGTTATCTGGATATCTCGAAAACATCAAATATCCGGACTATCCGGACTATCCGGACTATCCGGGTTTATGCATACCCCCTAATGAAGCCGCCTTAAGTCAGTAAGTCAAGTAAAGTCAGGATGGAGGAAGACTAGTATTATAAACGCATGATTTCTCCCACAGGTTGGTTGTGAAATATATTAAAAAGGGTGTTGTAAAGGTGGACCTGTCCGTTCAAAGTGCCTATACTACAATCACGCCATCCCACCCCGTTGTCCACTCTCCAAAATGGTATTGGTAAATTGTACTATACTCCATGTACCCCCCCCCGTCACATATATATACGGGACACCCTGTGCATATAGTGTGACATAATGATATTGACTTTTTAGAATGACGGAACGCGATATTAGATCGAATTCGATGTGCCAGGAATAATCTCTGAAATCTCATTTTGTACAGGACAAGTAAGACACGAGTGTACCTTTATACTGATGGTATGACGACATCTCACTATTGTAGAGGTCCCACCTGCTCAACAGATAAAGTAGAAATAGTGCTGGTTGAACCCTCTCCCACTTGGTTCTTCAACACTATAGGAGGAGAAAGGGAGGAAGCGGATTCTAAATGTAGGGGTATAACTATACAGGGGTGGGCAAAAATGGTGTATAACCAAATCAACATGGGTTATATCAAATGGGGTATAACAACTATCCAAATTCGAAAGCATATTTAAACTGTATTGTCGGCTTTTAAAGTAGTCCTACGATAGTTGGGTATACGTTGCGTGACCAACATAAAATGTGACAACTTTACATCTTTATTCGTCGCTTACGTCACTTTCCGTGACCAAAATTCTTCTTTGTTGTCATATAATATGTCTGACAATAATCGGAGGGGGAGGGGAGGAAGAGTGGAGGGGGATTTCGCGGTTTCGGGGAAGTTGTCAGATCATTGATAATCAGTTTAAACCAGCAGTTCCTTCAACAATTATATGTTAAATCCCAATCTCTCTGATTGGCAACCCAGTTATTTGATCAATAATGCTCCCAACTAAATAGCGATCAAATTACGACCGATTATTTTCAGATAACAACTAAAAATCTATCGAATTACAACCCATTATTTTCAGATAACAACTAAAAATCTATCTAATTACAACCCCTTATTTTCAGATAACAACTAAAGATCTATCGAATTACAACCCCTTATTTTCAGATAACAACTAAAGATCTATCGAATTACAACCCCTTATTTTCAGATAACAACTAAAGATCTATCGAATTACAACCCCTTATTTTCAGATAACAACTAAAGATCTATCGAATTACAACCCCTTATTTTCAGATAACAACTAAAGATCTATCGAATTACAACCCCTTATTTTCAGATAACAACTAAAGATCTATCGAATTACAACCCCTTATTTTCAGATAACAACTAAAGATCTATCGAATTACAACCCCTTATTTTCAGATAACAACTAAAGATCTATCGAGTTACAACCCATTATTTTCAGATAACAACTAATTAACAGCGATCTAATTACAACCCATTATTTTCAGATAAGAACTCGGTTATCATCCTTCTCCTACCCTGTACTATCTGCCTGTTTATTTTGCTTCTGGGAATATGTAGCGGTCTTTGCTATGTAAGTGTGTGCATGTGTATCATTTAATGGCACCCACGACGGATTGATTATTGCACGGCTATCAAGAACGCAAAACGGAACGAAAAGCGTTAATTTGATTGGTTCAGACGCATGGTTGCACCCCTATTATAACACCGGCCACGAAGCCCGCGAAGCATCACTTTTGACAGACTATTATATTGACACGCCCCTCCCCTCTGCAGAAGAAACTTTGCCGTCCAGACACGAAGGTTTATACTGATCCGGTGATGGCAGCAGCAGACAAAACATTTCCTACTACTGATGAGACAATCAAAACACTAAGGATTGGAAAGTTCTCTACAGTAACTCTGATTTGCCGAGGTAGGATACTCCTAACCGAAACAACTCCTACTAGGAGTGGTTCCGGGTCATTTCATGGGAAATTGGTGGTGGGAAATACTAAGTTATTATCAACTTCATGGTATTGTTTTGACTGGCTAGGCACTTAACTACATGGTGATGACTGATTTGTCTAGCTACACTGTGTTTCAGGCGCCGCACACAAAAAATCAGAGGTATTCATAATCAAAGGTCAAATCTCAACTTGTAAACTGTCAAAAAAAAAGAGTCCAAATAAAACTAAACTCTTTATATGTCTAAAAAAGCTACACAGGGCGGACTCTAAACTCTTTATCTACACTTTATAACTTTAGATAAAGAGTCCGCCTTGAATTAAGATAAAGAGTCAGTTAGCACTAGAGTCCTCCCACCGATATACATCAATATGTTTGACCATGAATACACACAACTCAATCTAAACAAGCAAAAGGAGGGCTAGTCTCTCGATTTAGGTATCGAGGTAGTGTCATAGGTTTGTATATTGCGGGCACTGCAAAATTAGCTACAATATACCTATCACGGTGCGTTCAATTGGTATTTTTCTATTGTACCGCCCTGCATTGTTTGTTTAGTATAGGATAGTAAATACCTGTATTGATACTGTACTAGCTATATGGCAACATATATATCACAGGGTGTGTCTCAATATATACTATAAGCAAGTTAAACTGCGGAACTCACATTTGGCTACATATTGGAATATATAAGATTCCTATTAAGACATGGATGGTGGGCTATTAGAGGTGATAAAAGCTACCCCATATAGCTTGTAGCATGGTACACTCACTCAGCTACATAGAGATTTTGCCATGATCAGCATACATTTATGCTGCAGCACCATTAGTCGCACCATTAGGACCCCATTGACTGTGACAAATTTAGAAAAATGCTAAATTTCATTCACTTTGCCAATCAAGCCCTGATCTTGATAACTGTATTTCGAGGTTATAACCTCCACCACAAAACTTGGCATAAATGCCAAGTTTTGTGGTGAATGCGTTTTCAATTCCAATTTAAAGCGCTTACCAAAGTTTTGTCCAGTTCGGACGGCCGGGTACCAGCCAATATAACAATATGGTGCCGAACTGGGTGCAGTAATATATAGTACATAACGTTCTGCACGCAGTGCAAGCGCGCCATATAC
>AVPN01000685.1:0-11507 GCA_000695325.1 Pleurobrachia bachei
CTCTCTCTCTCTCTCTCTCTCTCTCTCTCTCTCTCTCTCACACTTTCACTTTCTCACTCCTTGTGGTTAGTGAAAACTTCGTGCCAGCACGCTTTTTACACTTGTTGTGATTTTGCTTGTTCTCCTTCGTGCGGTTGTACATCTTCAATCTCTCTCAAGATTTTCCCTCTCTCTTCCTAACTATCTCTCCCTCTCCCTCTTTATAACTTTCTCTCTGTCTATCCTTTTCTACGATTCGCTAAACCTTCCTTTTTATCCTCTCTCTCACAGTCACACATAACACTTGAACTCGCATATTATGTTCCTGTCTTGTGTTTGTTCTGGAAAGACTCCCAAGAATAAACAGCTCCTAAAATTTTATTTTTTTCAAGCATTTATGTTTCAGTTTAACTTCATTTTCGAAAAAGTAAATTCTCTCACGGGCAGTAGCGCCTCAATATCAGGGATATAGTGCTTGTGATGACCAGTATAATCCACCGGCGCATAATCTAGCACATAGTGTAGTGGAGCTAAGAGTTCGTTAGTCAGTGATCAGTCTACTTCTACACCATTTCCAGACACCCCACTCCCATGAGTTCTCACGACTAATTGGGTGTAAAGTGTTGATTGCGAGGTGTAAAGTGTCCCTATAATTGAAATGATATATCATGTCGTTAGTTATTCTGATCACATTTCCATCCCTTCCCGTCTACACGTGACTGTGTAGGGCGTCCAACTGTCTAACTCTACCTAGGGGTCGATCTATTGTTTACGGGGGAACTCACTACACTTCACCTTCCTACTATTGTTGTAGTAGATCTATAGAGCTCCTTCTTCATGTTCAATACTTTACTAGTCCTTTTGCTTTCTTATTGAGTATCCTAAATTGATTCTACAGCTCTAAGGAAGAGATTTGAGAATTGATTTAGGCTGAATCTATACCCTATTTCTTCTGTTAAGCATGCCCTAAATCCCTGGACTGTATTTCTGCTTTGAAGTGTTCTATTCATATATGTGATCGGAATGAATTATTTTAGTCTCAGCCTCCTGGTTACGGCTGTAATTATTATTTATTTTCCAACTTACAGCAGAAGCTATAGACACTGTTTTAGCTTCCCTGTTTCTTCCCCATTCCTTTTAGTGGACTGTTTGTTTTTTGTGCCAGAAAATCTTAACTTTACAGCTAGGAAACTTGGGCAAAGAGTTTTGCTCAAACCTAGACAATCCCCCTACTTTGATTCCTTCATGGCTTGTAACCTCAAAATACATAGCTCTCTCCGTTTCTCCTTTCCTTTTCGCCTGAGATTTTCTAGCTGAGCTACTATGTGTTGTGCCTTTACGGTTTCTCATTTATACCCATTTTCTTTCTGTCTCTCTTTTCCACCTTACTCTCTTCTTCCTCTTTTTACTCACATCGTTTCTCTCTCTCTCTATCTCTCTCTCTCTCTCTCTCTCTCTCTCTCTCTCACTCTTTTCACTCACATCGTCTCTCTCTCCCTCTCTCTCCCTCTCTCTCTCCCTCCCGCTCACTGTCGCGCTAGTTCTCTTTGTGTGAGTGTGTGTAACTGGCGGAAGCGACTTACTGAGCTGTGTTGAGTGTGTGTCGGGCTAGCACCATACTCTCTCAGTTCTGCGCTTCAGTTGTTATTCAGTTGAGCACCACTATTCATTTTTCTTTCTTTCTCTCTCTCTCGCTATCTAGATCTCTCTCACTCTCCATCTATCTCATTTGCTCAGTTGTTATTCTACCGACTCGCGTGCCACTTTGATCCATCTCTCAATATCTCTCTCCCTTCCTGGTTTGCGGCGCAATCATCTGCGGATCAAGTTTAGTTTTACTGCAACTGCTGCTGCAGTCACGTTTACTTTGTTGAGCACTCTCTTTACTACTACTGGGCTATTCTGCACTGTGCAAAATGTCTAGTTTTTCCGATTATCGGAACTGAATATACTCATAGTTTTTGGTTAACGGAGTTTAGTTGGGGATAGAATATTTGGCAGATCATTCGTCGAGAGAGGTCGAAATATACAGAGAAAGAAAGAAAGAGAAGTGATATATGTGGTAGTATAATAGTAAGAACGCCTACTAACATGGTAGTGTCAGGCCGTGTCAACCAACAACTCACAGACCTCATAGAAAAATGACTGCAACTCACTCTCTCTCTCTCTCTCTCTCTCTCTCTCTCTCTCTCACCTATATCGTCCTATCTATTAAAGCATTCCTTGATCCCCTGATCCCCGTGTGACAACAGTAGTAAGCAGATCGCTGTCACTCCCTGATATACAGTCGGACCCCGATTTAACAGTCTCCGATTTACCGATTTACCGGCCAAAATCCATTGACCAAATAACCAGGTAAATCGGGGCCTGGTCCGACTCTGTATCTTGATCTTCGTGATATATCAGTTGTGTCACTAGCTGTGTAGGGGCGGGAATGATATCTCCCGTGATCTGGGCTAATTACCTGCAGTCTCTTCCCTTCTCTGTCGTGTCAGTAGTGTTCTTATTTCATCTTTGATAATTTCATCTGTCAGTGGGTATCTATGGGTAGTGAATTCCTGTCAGTGTCAGTTCTATATCAAGCTGTAGAGTGCTGTTATGCAGGCCCCCTTTAGCACACCACTTGCGGTCAACATCACCCCCGATAATCTTTCTCTCTCTCTGTCTCTCTCTCTCTCTCTGTCTCTCTCTCTCACTCTCTCTCTCTCTCCCCTCTCTACCGACCGCACGACGAGTGCGTTTCCGTTTATCCTTGCACACGAATAACCACCGATTAGATCGCCCTGCGACATGCAATCAGCAGCTGTGATCACGTGACCTATTCAAATATGTCACGTGACTAACATCTCCCTCGTTATCCTGTTATCAGATACGGCTGATTTTCTAACACCTCGAGGTGCTTCCATGCTTCAATGAGTTTTGTCACTTGAGAAGCTAGTTTGTTTTCAGAGATAATGAGAACCACATTGGTGTCCGATTTACAACAAGCTATTGACACTTAGCTCGTTTCTCATTTCAATATTTGAGACATATACGTCTCCATTCTCCCGTTCATGTCTCCACTCCCCCTAGACAATTGAGACAATACCACTAGATGGGCTTGGGTAACACCCCCCCTGGGTTAGATTGAGAGGCGAGTATAAAAGTGGCACTAGTTTCTATCTTATTTAACTTTTGCAACTCTTTCTTGTTTGGAACCAGCTCTGTATCATCTTTGCTTCCTTATATTTGGCCCCAAGAATTGCTTTGCCGGATTCCAGTAATACTCTAATGTCTAAACCTTGAATTATTGTTCATACGGAAACATGGTGTTAAGCAACTCAATCTAAACCACCAAGATCTAACCGTTGCGTTCCCCAATTTCCCTCTAGATATGACGCATATGCTCTGCACACCATAATGTCTTACAATACTCAGTAGTCCTGAGGAACTCTCCCCCGATGGATCTACTATCTGCCTCCTTGACACAGGTTTGTAGTATGTAGTTTAATCGCAGTAATAGTTGTGTTATTTCGTTGTAGATTGTAGTTTGGATGAATTAGAGATGTATTTTATCGAATTAACCCCATCTTCCCCCAATTCTAACCCCACTTCATCCCCGCTAGATTACTTGAACCTCTACTTGACCTAACCCCACTACGTCCCCGCTATAGATTACCGTGGTGACGAGATGCCTGGTTTATCACTCAACTGATTCTACTCACTGCATTACTCCCGTTACTTGGCAAGACTAAGACCCGACGATGTCAAGGATAGGGTGTGGTTAAAACTTCAAATACCTGCCGCTTTCACAGGTTAGTTTGAGAAACTTGTTTGTACCCTAGAAACTTGTATAGCTCTGTCACTGCTAGGGTTCGGTAGAACAATGAGAAATAGGTTGATAATGGTTAGTTTTATTCAGAACAATAATTATTATCTACTGTTATTAACACAACTCCCCCCCCTCTCAGGAACTAATCTGGTTAACTGGTTGTACAGGAATGTTCACGGACTGTCAGACAGAAGGGAGGCCAGGAAATATGCTGCTACACTCCTCAAGGTAGGGCTCAAATTATTCCTTGAATTCTGGACCATCTTCTAGTTCAATTCTGGTGTTTTAGTCCGCTACCCTTTTCCCGTTTCCCAGCATCTTGTCAACACATGTGAATTACAGAGAACGTTCTGTATAGAAGTAACTAAGTGTCAGACAAATCGTGAGATTCATTAGAGCCTCTAATGTCTGTGACTGTGTTATGTCTAAGAACTGAGACTGTTTTATTATATTATCACAGTCTGAGTTTCACACCATAGACCGATTTTCAGTCAAAATAGTTTGTTAAAACCCTCCCCCATTCTCCCCGACACTCCCCTCTAAACAACGTCTCCTTCCACAGGCCGGATTTATAGTGTCAGCAGTGAACACGAGGACCTTCTCAGAACAGCGGTACTACCAAATATCACCAAGATGTACAGCAACCTCTACCTCCAGTATCGCTCCTTTACACTCAGGTATAACCGGGGGCCTAAAACATGTTCTAAATCTACTCCCAACTTTCTTCTTCCCTAAAACATACTCATAGGAGTCCTACTTTGCGTAGGAGTCCTACGTAGGACTCCTGCTCGGACGTAGGTACAATTATACTAGAACTTCAAGATTATATCTTGAACCTCAAGTGGTATATATAATGTGTTTTAAGGGAAGGAAGTGCAAGGCCCTAAGCCGTGTCTCAATTGGTTTAGTTCAAGGCCCTAGACCATGTCTCAATTGGTTTAGTCTAGACACACACCAAGCAGGAACTAGACAGGGGGTGGTTTAGAGTTTAGACAATAAAAACTTTATTGTAAAGGGTGCAATAAAAGGTGCTTTGTGTGTCTGCCTTTGTCTCACAACTCCTTGTGCCCATTTAGGGCACGACAGCAGTTGTCTTGTTCGACCCTCCTTCAAAGAGTTTGAACAACAGCAGCTCATCTCTCCACCAAAACCTCTTTTAGCCGCCGTTACTAACGCAAGCATCCTCTCTTTTCAGATCAATATCCCCACCAAATGACCTCGAAACCAGCTGCCCAGTTCAGCCCCGATCAGCACCAAAAGCCATCGAGCAGGGGAAAGAGGACCTCCTGGCAGTCGGTTAAAGATCGATTTACAAGACGAGGCAGTGTGATTCTCGACTCTTTTCACCCCAAAGGGAGCGTCTAGGGGAGGAATATGCATCATGAACCAAGATCCTTGTAATTGTATAGAGTGTGTGAGAGAGGAAGGCTGGATCGATGAGCTGCTGCTGAGATTGAAAGACGTGTTGTTATAACTGTGAGAGTGGTATTCAGATACTAAACAAAAAGACTGAGTGATAGAAAGAGAGCTAAGTTGATTATTAAACTCACGTATCTTTTTATTTGTGAAACAAACAAATATTATTTGCCAATTGGATTCTTGATAAGATGGCAAAATGATGTTTTCGAAATCCCACCCGAACAATAATAGCTATACTAATGTGTTATATTGAATTGTGTTGATTTTCATTTGTTAAACGAATTGTTTACCGATCTCAAAAAACGGTGTTCATCAATAACAATTGTGTTTGGGCGAAAAAGGTCTTGAGGTGGTCTAAAAAGTGGGTTAAGCCGCGCGTCTTTCATTTGCGCGTACCGTACCGCGCGCGAGACCAGTAAAAAAGCTCCGAAATTTTGTTTGGAACTTCAAAGTTTCAAAATTGAAAATTTCATCTTTCTTTTTTTGCCTACTGTTGAAAAGTACTGCCGTATCCCATCGCGCGTGCATATTATTATTTGGGCTAGCAGCGTTTGCCAATGCCTACCGCTTGCGGCTTAGGCCCTGGCAGTTGTCCACTGGTATATATGCATTATACCCCTTATTTCTTACTCAGTTGGATAAAATGCTTTCTAACAAACAGATACCAAACTGTTGTCGTGGACGGAAAACCTTCTTCCTGGGCGAAAGTGCTAAGTGGAGTACCCCAAGGAACAGTTTTGGGACCCATTCTCTTCATAATATATGTAGCAGACCTCAACTCGTCCGTTACAAACTCAATAGCTAAAACTCTAGCTGACGACACAAAACTTATCAAAGGAATTGAAGATGAAGTGTCGCATGACCAACTCCAGGAGGACCTAACACAGGTTGGAAAATGGTCTAAAGCTAACAATATGAGTCTGAATGAGGACAAGTTTGAAGTCCTACAATACTCACTCAACAAAACCCAACTCCTAAAGGAACTACCTTTTAACTCGGATCTACAAATATACTACACTCCAGAAGGATTGGAGATTGAGCCTAAACACTGTGTCCGTGACCTGGGGGTGCAGCTATCTGACGACCTATCCTGGGAACACCAGATAGGAAAAATGACATCTGATGCCCGAAGAATTAGTGCATGGGTCTTGAGAGCGTTCAAAACAAGAGACAAAAAAACCATGACTATTCTGTACAAAAGTCTTGTCCGTAGTAAACTGGAATACTGCTGCCCACTCTGGGACTCACCGAAGATCTCAAACATCCAGAGTATTGAAGCAATCCAAAGGAAGTTTACAAAACGAATAGATGGAATGGAAAGCGTAAACTACTGGGAACGTCTGAAGAAACTGAACATGCACTCTCTTCAACGCCGCCGAGAGCGCTATAGCATTATTATGATGTGGAAAATGGCCAATGGAAAAGCGCCCAACAACATCGGCATCCGCTTTTACAACAACAACCGTCTCGGGAAAAAAAGCGGAAATCCCAACCTGTCCTACTACAACCCAGAAGTCAGTTGCAACGAAGTACCACAACTCGTTCACCTGTAGAGCAACTAGACTATGGAACACTCTCCCCAGTGAAGTGAACTCAGCGGAAGACCTTGCTTCGTTCAAGATACTTCTGGGAAAGTGGCTGAAGAGATTCCCGGATCGCCCACCGGTGCTCGGATACCCAAAACAAAACAATAATTCTATCATGGACTGGATACGAACAATATCCAGGGAGGGGGAGGCTCTGTAAAGGAACTGACACCGGTGTATTATCTACACGAAGAAGATTACAAGATTACAAGATTACAAGATATCGCCATCTCCACTAATTAACCCCAACGTTCCCCTAACTAACCCCACTGAATCCCCAAACTAACCCCAAAACTAACCCCATAACATCCCACGTTAGATTACCGTGGTGACGAGATGCCTGGTTTATCACTCAACACTAAGATGAGTGACGTAATGAGGGCAATGAACCGTTCTGATTCTGGGCTCGATGTCAAGGATAGGGTGTGGTTAAAACTTCAAATACCTGCCGCTTTCACAGGTTAGTTTGAGAAACTTGTTTGTACCCTAGAAACTTGTATAGCTCTGTCACTGCTAGGGTTCGGTAGAACAATGAGAAATAGGTTGATAATGGTTAGTTTTATTCAGAACAATAATTATTATCTACTGTTATTAACACAACTCCCCCCCCTCTCAGGAACTAATCTGGTTAACTGGTTGTACAGGAATGTTCACGGACTGTCAGACAGAAGGGAGGCCAGGAAATATGCTGCTACACTCCTCAAGGTAGGGCTCAAATTATTCCTTGAATTCTGGACCATCTTCTAGTTCAATTCTGGTGTTTTAGTCCGCTACCCTTTTCCCGTTTCCCAGCATCTTGTCAACACATGTGAATTACAGAGAACGAAGACATATCTTCATTGATTCACAGTCTGTTTAGCACTCTAAGTAATCTCTCTCTAATGTCTGTGACTGTGTTTTGTCTAAGAACTGAGACTGTTTTATTATATTATCACAGTCTGAGTTTCACTCCATAGACCGATTTTCAGTCAAAATAGTTTGTTAAAACCCTCCCCCATTCTCCCCGACACTCCCCTCTAAACAAAGTCTCCTTCCACAGGCCGGATTTATAGTGTCTGCAGTGAACACAAGGACCTTCTCAGAACAGAGATACTACCAAATATCACCCCGATGTACAGCAACATCCACCTCCAGTATCGCTCCTTTACACTCAGGTAAATAGGGGTTCTTTGTCTCCAAAACGGGCTTAAAACATGTTCTAAATCTACTACCAACTTTCTTTGTTTTCTTCCCCTCGTAGGACATAGGTAAAATATTACTTGAAGAGATATTATCTTAAAGTTCTACTAGAACTTCAAGATAATATCTTGAACTTCAAGTGCTATATATATAGTGTTTTATGGGAAGGAAGTGCAAGGCCATGTCTCAATTGGTTTAGTCTAGACACACACCAAGCAGGAACTGGACACGCCAAGCAGGAACTAGACAGGGGGTGGTTTAGACAATAAAGGGTGCAATAGGAGATGCTTTGTGTGTCTACCTTTGTCTCAACTCCTTGTGCCCTATTATTGACATTCTCCCAGTCTGTCGGCTCTCACACTCAAAGAATGGACAGACTGCTTAGCATGGAAACCCTTTTAATTTAGTATAGGGCACGACAGCAGCTCAACTGTCCACCAACATTACTAACACAAACATCCTCTCTTTTCAGATCAATATCCCCATCAAATGACCTCGAAACCAGCTGCCCAGTACACCAGCCCCGATCAGCACCAAAAGCCATCGAGCAGGGGAAAGAGGACCTCCTGGCAGTCGGTTAAAGATCGATTTACAAGACGAGGCAGTGTGATTCTCGACTCTTTTCACCCCAAAGGGAGCGTCTAGGGGAGGAATATGCATCATGAACCAAGATCCTTGTAATTGTATAGAGTGTGTGAGAGAGGAAGGCTGGATCGATGAGCTGCTGCTGAGATTGAAAGACGTGTTGTTATAATCTGTCTGGCGCCGCCGACCCGATCTGAGCGCACTGTCGCGCCCAATTTGAGAATCAAATGGGGTATGGCGCCGCCATACAGGTTATAATTGTGAGAGTGGTATTCAGATACTAAACAAAAAGACTGAGTGATAGAAAGAGAGCTAAGTTGATTACTAAACTCACGTATCTTTTTATTTGTGAAACAAGCAAATATTATTTGCCAATTTGATTCTTGATAAGATGGCAAAATGATGTTTTCGAAATCCCACCCGAACAATAATAGCTATACTAATGTGTTATATTGAATTGTGTTGATTTTCATTTGTTAAACGAATTGTTTACCGATCTCAAAAAAACGGCGTTCATTACCATCAATAACAATTGTGTTTGGGCGAAAAAGGTCTTGAGGTGGTCTAAAAAGTGGGTTAAGCCGCGCGTCTTTCATTTGCGCGTACCGTACCGCGCGCGAGACCAGTAAAAAAGCTCCGAAATTTTGTTTGGAACTTCAAAGTTTCAAAATTGAAAATTTCATCTTTCTTTTTTTGCCTACCGTTGAAAAGTACTGCCTTATCCCATCGCGCGTGCATATTATTATTTGGGCTAGCAGCGTTTGCCAATGCCTACTGCTGACCGCTTGCGGCTTGGGCCCTGGCGGTTGTCCACTGGTATATGCATTATACCCCTTATTTCTTACCTTTTGAATGCTAAGTTCTGCACCTCCCCTTCCTTCCACTCTATCGAGTGAGACTTGGAGGCGGTAGGGGCTAGAGCCGTCAGCCGGTAGGGGCCAGAGCCGCCCATGGGACGAGGATTTCTATGACCCCTCATACTTTCACAATGCTATCGTTCTTAGGAAAATCCCCTTTATTATTTGAGCGCTATGTGTTTGGTGTCAACAGAAACCTGCCAAGGCCCCCAAGGGACTGATTCTGAATTCTGATCAAATTGTACACATTAATGATCCAAACAACACTGTAGGATATTGTCTACCCCTAAAAGCTAACTCAATACTAACAGGTATAATGACAGAGGTCGATAACACCCCCCAGGTTGAAGCTGAGAAAATGTCCAGCGAAGAGGCACCAGAGCCTGATACGAAATCTAAAACATACAACAATGTCAAGATAGAGGAACTCTTGGCACGTACTGGGTATCCGTTGGAGATAACTGCAACCTGTAGGGCGTATGGTGGGCCACCTCCTGATTTTACTGGCGATGAACCTACCTGTACATCACAGGTTAGTTGAAACCTAATAGATGTCATATCAACAATCACCTTAACGGCAGTCACCTTGTTTTTGCGTGTTTTGGACTTTGTTGTTTGTGGACAATGAGGCGGCCAATTTGACGGAGCCCACAACACATAATGACGCACATCTCTCCCTAGGTTTTCATTGGTCGTCTGCCAACTGACATGAAAGAAGATGAAATAGTGCCAGTTTTCGAGAAGATTGGTAAAATCTATGTTCACCGTATGATCATGGAGCGAGATGAGCCAGACACCAATCGGTAATTTTAGTGCTGACTACAGTTATACAGTGTGTAACAGATGTAATGTCTCGCAAGTCTCAAGTTTCAAATGTCATTTCTGTTATCTCTCTCTTTCTCTCGACTATTATTATCTGCTCTTTACATCTGTTTTGTTTATATATTTGATATATTCCCCTCAGTGGTTTCGCCTTCCTCTACTACTGCAACCAAGAAGATGCGGAGGAAGCGATTAAACAACTCGACAATCACGAAATCAGGCCCGGAGTATTCCTGAAAGTCTGCAAATCAGAGGGCAACAGAAGGTTGTACATGGGTAATATTCACAAGGATAAGAATGAGGAGGAGTTGAAATCGGAGATGAGTAACCTTTTTCCTGGGGTGGAGAAGGTTACCATTCAACCTGATACCGTGAAAAATGCCAAGAACCGAGGTAGGTGGTGTGTCTTGACAGCATTAGATCGATTAAACGTGGTTGTTGTATTATAGTCTCTCTGATATCTCTTGTGTGGGGAGACTAGGTCGGTACGTGCAGGAGAAACTAGTTTTTGTACCAATCTAGCCTACCCTACTATCTCGCTCTCTTTGCTCTCTGCCCTCTCTTATCTCTAATCTCTGTGTTGCTTGATTATTTTCTGCTAACCGTCCATTTTATACCAGGGAGGCCCCCGGAGATTTGAAAGCGTTATTAACTAGGTAAAACCAAACCATCAATCTATTACAATATAAGGCAATACCTCGGACCTCTAATTTACACTCTCTGCCCCCTCTCTTGATGCCATATATAACGAGATTTGCTTTATCAGTTTTACAGATTTTAATCACTATTCAAGATATTGTAAAAGGTGTTCGATCATATCTCTTTTGCAATAATTTCTCTCTTGTTTCTCGTTTGTTTCTCTGCCAGCGTTTTCCGATACATTTTTCTCTGTTCGATCTCTGTTGTCTCTTTGCAAAAGCTGTGCCTCTCTCTAATTGCGGGTTTCTCTAACAAGTATTCAGGTTTCTCTGATCACACACGCGTTTTACCGTCAAAATATGAAGTTGTACATGTTACTTTCACTTTTACTCGGGGGGGATCAACATTTAACTTTGTGACACTCATGCCAGTTAGGGTGGGTGGGTGTACGAGGGGTCCGGCAGTTAAGTTGTACACTTAACTGCCTAAAAATAGGGGGTCTAGGGGTGTTTATATGGTGAAAATTTAAATAACTGCTCTAAATGGCCGATTTTTTGAAGTTTTCAACCCCCTTTTTCGTCCGCTCGTTATTTTTTGCGTGCCTATCACATGTGTGTGGCGAATATTTTT
>AVPN01000685.1:18711-30110 GCA_000695325.1 Pleurobrachia bachei
GCAGAGTCCCAGGCTCGCTCTGGGTACACTGATTATCAGCCCTGGCAATTTGAGATGTCTGCCGTACTGAGGATGACGCAGATGAAGGTAGGTAACACCCAGTCCTCCAGTGTCTTGTTTTGACAATGTGTACTTTTGTGTAACCCCCGTTGGTTTTTTTAACGGTGTGTTGGGTGTGTGTTCATACTTTCCAATTAATATTCACACCACATTCCACAACCGCCTTCATCAGCTGCTTGGATGGTTTGACTGGGCTATTATCTACGACTTGACGTGTGCCGTACATAACCCCTACGTTCTTTGGAAGAACTCCTTAGAAAAATCAGATGTGGATTGTGAGGCTAACCCCCAAATTCTCACAAGCGTCCCTGCTTCTCAATACTCAGGTATTTTAACTTAACAGTAAATTAATCAGGTATTTTAACTTAGTAATTTGTAAACTAATTAGGTAAACTATAAATGTTTGGAACGAAATACAAATATTGCATACATGTTCGTGTTAGAAACTTGATTCTATACTGCATGTGAACTTGAAAGAAACACATAATTGTATGACAAGTCATACCAAATAACAAAGTTGTTATTTGGTATTACTTGTCATACAATTGTCTCTAAAACTCTCTGCCCTGCTAGGAGAGCTGAATGAAGTGTACCCTTTACCTTTGCTGCTGACTGAATCTCAACAATCCTGGAAATTGGGTCCTCAATCAACAATTACCGACCTTTACAATGTAAGAACACTCTCATACTTTGAATCTTCAAGCAATTGTTGAGGGGTTCAATCCTAGAAATTTCGATCGATACCCTCATTTTTGGTAAATCAATATTTAATTCCAAATGTTTTTAACAGGCGGGGTGGTGTAGTGGTAACATACTGGCCTCCCATGCGTTAGGTCCAGGGTTCGATTCTGGTCTAGCGCACGTCGTCTAGTCCACCAAGCTATGATTGGTACGGGGATTTACCCGGATAGTGTACTCGTTGCAAAGGTTCACCTATTCATACAGGTGTCACACTAATTAATTAGTGTGTAATTGTAAGGTGCTCACGTGTAGAAATACATGTGTTCATCACTCATCAGTGGCTTGAGGAGCCTGTAAAAAGGGACATCTCGCCAACTGCACGAGTTTTCATTATTATTATTATTATTATTTTAACAGGCACTACAATTGTTGAGTGGTTCGAAGGACTACCCATGTTATCATTTCCCGGGTAAGGTGACCTCTAAATCTGTGGATCCTGTTCAGGATCTGCTAAAAGGGACTCTGGTAGACACCAATGGTAACCAGATCACAGCTGTTTTTATGTAAGCAGATCATGATTATGATTTTATCAAACATTCATTTAAATTCATTCTACATAAATTAGGATACCGATTTACCGGGCCTTGATTTACCGGGCAATACCCTTTCCCCCAAGCATCCCGGTAAATCAGGATCCGTCTGTACTATTATGATATTTTTGATTTTATTGTCTTTCCAAGCAGGGAGGGTTGTTCGAGAGACAGTAACAAGCGACTCCGGAGCCTAACTGAACGACCTATTTTCCTCGATTCGCACATCGAGTCCCTGAAGGCCATGCAGTCCATTATAACCCGGGGCATACCTGGACATCTTAGATTCTCTGCTCAGGTAGGCGAGAGGGGTACCTGGACATCTTAGATTCTCTGCTCAGGTAGGCGAGACTTATTTTTATATTTCGGAGGTTCAGGTAAATCGAGATCAAATAAATCTAGGTTTGCCTGTATAGTGCATACTTCGGAAACTCAACTCTTTGATTTCAGATCAAACCGGAACAAATGGAATCCTACCTGTGGATGGCCCAAGTGGTTGGAACCTCAGAGCTAACATTACAAGACAAGTTGTGTCCCGAGTCACCCTCCAACAGTGTGATTTTAAATCCCGGGGATACATGTAAGTAGCGGCGTTTAGAATCAGAAATAATCTACTTTTTTACTTAGGACATGAAATACATACTTACTTTATTTAATCTCTCGTTTAATTTAATAAATGTTTTCTACCTTCAGTGGTGTTGTCGCCTGACGACATGGCATCGTTAGAGATACGGGGAGGAGAGGAGAGGATTCTGTTATACAATACTTTCCACACGGATTAGTACCATGACGACCACACGTTGCTATGACGACCACAAGTTGCCATGACGACTACAAGTTGCCATGACGACCACATGTTGCCATGACGACAACAAGTTGCCATGACGACCACTAGTTGCCATGACGACCACAAGTTGTCATGACGACCACAAGTTGCCATGACGACTACAAGTTGCCATGACGACCACATGTTGCCATGACGACAACAAGTTGCCATGACGACCACTAGTTGCCATGACGACCACAAGTTGTCATGACGACCACAAGTTGCCATGACGACCTCAAGTTGTCATGACGACCGTACGTTGTCATGACGACCTCAAGTTGTCATGACGACCACACGTTGTCATGACGACCACACGTTGCCATGGCGACCACAAGTTGCCATGGTTACTATCGGAAGATGTTAGCTAGACTATGTTTCACTAAAGAAGGGTTAAAACACAAGTAATGGTGTACCTGTAGCTATTTAATATTTCTTTTAATTTCTTGACCTTATCTTGATCCAATTTATTTTTGAATTCTCCTCATTATATCTGAGTTATTATCTTTGCTCCCCCTCCCTAACTTGGGGTCCCCAAGTCCCAGTCCTTTTAAGCACTACCCCAATCCCTGTTTACACCGACTTGACTTGACTTTACACCAACTTGACTTTACACCAACTATTCCCTGATTAGCATCCCCCGGCCCCGGGATATGACACTACCACCACTCTGACACCACTCTGACACCACTCTGACACCACTCTGACACCACTCTGACACCACTCTGACACCACTCTGACACCACTCTGACACCACTCTGACACCACTCTGACACCACTCTGACACCACTCTGACACCACTCTGACACCACTCTGACACCACTCTGACACCACTCTGACACCACTCTGACACCACTCTGACACCACTGACTGACACTACTGTGACACCTACCTGACACCTACCTGACTGACACCACTGTGACGTCATGTCTAGTACCCTACAGGGGGGTACCTACGACGAGGAAAGCAATCTTGTCCTCCAGCCTTCCAGCTCATTTGACGATGAGTCTGTCAGGAAGGGATTCATCAGGAAGGTTTACGTGATCCTCATTGCTATGCTGACACTAACATTCTCCGTTACAATTGCCTTTACTGCGGTACCTGCACTAAGAAGCTGGGGTCACACCCTCCCTGCACTGATCGTCCTGCTGTGTCTGTGGATCACAGGAATAGTGTTGGTGATCGTGCTGATATGTAACGAATCCTTGAGGAGATCTCACCCCCAGAACTTGGTCTTTCTATTTGTTATCACCTTAGTATTCGCATTTGCACTAGGGATAACCGCGAGTTACACAAAACCTTTCGTTGTTCTGGTCGCTATAGGTATCACTCTTACCATCACCATCGCTCTGACTCTCTTTGCTCTACAGACGAAGTTTGATTTTACTCTGTTTATCGGGATCCTGTTCTGTGCCTCTATCTCCCTGTTGATCCTGGCAATTCTGCTGATCTTTGTGAGGGGAAGGATTCTGTTAATCATCTTTGGAACGCTGGGAGCATTCATTGTCAGCTGTTACATTGTCGTTGACACACAAATGATGATGTCAGGTTAGTTACATTGTGTAGTTTTATATAGGAACTTAGTTAATTAGCAGGTTGATAATTAGTTAATTAATAGGCTATTAATTAGTTAATTAATTGGCTAATAAACTGTTACATATTTTGTTGTAGACACCACATTTGTTTCAGGTAAACATGTCCAGTTGGATCCGGAGGAGTACGTTTTTGCAGCACTTAATCTTTACATTGACGTCATCACGCTCTTCTCTTACATTCTCATCATCTTTGGAGGAGCGGACGGTTAGAGAGGAGTTCTACCTACCTTTACTCCGCAGGCCCTCCATTCTCCAACTACAGGATCCAGGCCCGGGGATTTAACCCTGCTCTCGCATGGGGCCGTATACGGCCCCATGTGGGGGTGGTGCGAGGAGCGGACGGTCAGAGAGAGAGGGAGAGAGAGAGAGAGAGAGAGAGAGAGAAGAGCATTATCATTTATCAGTAGATTTTGGGTTTAGAACATAATTATCATAATATAACACAGCACACTTTTATGGAATTCTTTGTAAATAATAATCTCACTTTTTACTGCGGGTTCAGTTTTTACTCTATTTGATCGTTCAACTTCTGTTAATATTCGAATTCACTTCTGTTTCAAGTTTCATTTTTTTGTTCTCGGATGTTTCTGTAAATTGTGCTTTGTATATTATTTGAGTAGGGTTTAGTTATAAAATTGCGTTTACCTTGGTTTGTGCTCGATCTCCAAACCTCCCTCAATATCTCAACTCTTGGTTGCCATTTCTGATTTCTCTCAATAATTCTCCTCTAAACCCCGCTAACATCATCCCTACTCCTAGTCTCATCTCCATACCCCCTAACACCTTCCCTTCTGTGCCAACATCATCCCTTCTTTCCCTATTACCCCCCCTTCTATGTTATATCGGGTGAAATCATCCTCTCTATGTTCTATACCCCTCTAAACTCTTCCCTTTCATTATACCCCATAATAACCCCTCCTCCCTTATTATAGCGGTGGTGGTATGGCGGTGGTGGATAGTGTTGAACTGCTGGAGAGACACATCAAGAATATCTTCATTACACATGACAGTACTCTCATATCAGAAATGGTAACAACACTCACTCCCCTGTCCAACAACACTCTCCCCTGTCCCTCCCCTCCCCAACACCACCGTCTCCCAATAGTCATTACACCCCATGTATACTTGTGTGCATGTTACCACCCCTTCAATCCCGCCTCCTAAATAAACTACCTTACTATCATACTAAGTTTGTTCGTTTGTTTCATCTCTGTTTATCACCCCCTGTACATGTAGGTGTTAGACACTGAAGCTGAGGAGAGTTTAACAACTCGACGATGGACGAGGAGTATTAGTTCCCTACGCTCCAGTGACAGACACATGAATTCGAACAACTACCAGGGGAGTTACGATATGATCGTAGCTAGTGAGGACAACAGGAAAAACGTATGTGGTTGCCTAATGTAATTAATTTCCAATATTTGACTTAAACATTTCCTTAACATGACATTTACCTATGTAAGTTGGTTGAACTAACACTTTCCCTAACATTTCTTTAACATTTTCAGAGAAAGATAGCCCGGGCACCATCTGCAACTACTCAAACTCAAGTCGTATCTCTGGACAGCACTAAAGTAGCAGCCGACCCCTCTGATCTCTTCTCACCCCTCCCCTACAACAACACCCCCTCAACTAAAGGTCGAACTAGCTCATTCTCAGCTCTGATGGCCAAAACCAGCCACGTGCGGAACCCGTTTGTGCATTACGGACAATACGACGGCTCCCATAAATCACCAAACGGGATCCGATTGAGGATACATCTCACATTTGCTGTAGAGCGGGACCGGACAATTGATGTACGGGTTGTGTCCAATGCCACTGTTGAACAAGCTATAGGGCTCATATTATTTCAATATTGTATAGAGGGCAGGGAGCCTGCTCTCTGTAAAACAGAGTCTATCGATGATTATTGTTTGAGACATCATCCAGGGGACGATGGAGATGACTCAGATGATGATTTGATGACACTAGCACCCCTGACCCCCCGGGATGATCTAAAAAAGTACTGGAGTTACCATTTCGGACACAGTTCCCTTCAGCTGGATTTGTATCGAGAGAAAAAGGATGAGAGGATAATTGTTATGATAACATTTGATGACAAAACTCACACCAGGTTTCATTTTAAGAACAGTAAAGTTCCAATGAGGGATGTATTTACCATGGCTGTTAAAAAACGAGTTCAGTATCGAGTCATGGCATCGCTCGGTGAGGGGCAGCTATCTGAGTTAAACACAGCCAGAGAGGAGAAACTGGTGGCGAAATCGAGTAACAGTTATGTGTTGGAGAAGTTAGATAAACCGGGGGCTGGGGTAAACCTAGACGCCTCCTTAGAAGATATGGGAACCCTAGATTTTAGGTTGATAAGATTTCACTCCAAACGGACAAGTCAAGTTGAGTTGCAGGCAGATAGCGTTGTGGGGTATAGCAGGTTTGAATCGTTATCATATGAAGTGTTTAATGTTGAAACGAGGAATATGAAGAAGAGGATTGATGTTCAACTGGGAATATCCGGAGAAAAGATAGAGATAGATCCCCTTACCAAGTCGCACCATCTTATGGTGCCTTTCAAGGTCCGGGCAGAGACAATTCCATGTGACCATCTGATTCGCTGCTGTAAACTGAGTACCACCGAAGCGACGGAGAGACTAAAACTCAAAATTGAGTATCTGACGGAAAATTTGGAGCTGAAAGAGTATATTTTTAGTACGGCTACGGCAAATGAGGGAGGGCAAATTAACCGAAAGATAACATTTATCATGAATCAGATATCTAGTAAGATTCGGCAGAATTATCTTTTAAACCAAAAGAAGGTCAGCACTAGTTCGAAATTGTCCTCCTTTTTACCCTCCTTTGGAAGTTCCCCAAGGTAGTTGTGTGACTGTGCGTGAGTGTGTGTGTGTTGATTTGTTTGTTTTGATTATATGTAAATTCTTTTTCATCTGACCTTTAACTGTGTAAAGATTCTGTTTTGATTAACTTATTGATTAATCGACAGGGACAGTTAGTACAATACAGGAACCGACCGAATCAGGAGGTACTGGCCCCTGATTGGCTGCTAAACAATCACGTGACCTCAATGACGAGTTCTGATTGGTTGTTTACTTGTTTCGCTCGGTTTCTGGTACAATATGTAGAATTGTGTGTGTGAGTGTGTGAATGCTTGAGTGATTGTTTCCCCGTTTTTTGATATTGATGTTTATTTTTTGTTACGGTTTACCTTTCACTTTTGCCCAACATCAACATTTCCGTTTTTTGTTTTGTCCTTGTTTTATTGGTCGGTGTACCAAAAAGGGAAGAAGAGTAATAAACATAACTATCGGCAGTTCTTCCTGCCAGCAGAAGGAAAGAGATAGAGAGAGGGGGAAGAAGAAAAAGATAGAGTCTGTTACTTGATATGATTACAGCGACTTCATACACAATACACACACACACACACACAATTATTGGTCATCTGTCAGTAATCTACCTCTAGTAATTGGCTCTGAGAGGAATGTATGGGGAGGGGTATTATATGCCTTAACTTATCTATTATAGGTCCAGGGACACACTACACAGGCTTATTACACAACAAGTAACAACCACAATTAACCCGCATAACGTCCCTTTTCAGGGGTCTAAACTTGGGATCCTGTGACAATGGGCCGCGCCCCCTAACACCTTCCCTTCTGTGCCAACATCATCCCTTCTTTCCCTATTATCCCCCCTTCTATGTTATATCGGGTGAAATCATCCTCTCTATGTTCTATACCCCTCTAAACTCTTCCCTTTCATTATACCCCATAATAACCCCTCCTCCCTTATTATAGCGGTGGTGGTATGGCGGTGGTGGATAGTGTTGAACTGCTGGAGAGACACATCAAGAATATTTTCATTACACATGACAGTACTCTCATATCAGAAATGGTAACAACACCCACCCCCTGTCCAACAACACTCTCCCCTGTCCCTCCCCTCCCCAACACCACCGTCTCCCAATAGTCATTACACCCCACTATACTTGTGTTCATGTTACCACCCACCTCCTAAATAAAGGCTAGAACTACCTTAATAATAATAATAATAATAATAATATTCCGCGCTTGTATACCGCCCATACCCGACGGAAACATGTCAAAATATTGACGACGTTCCGACGAGTCATCAGAGCGGTATATCCTTACTATCATATTAAGTTTGTTTGTTTGTTTCATCTCTGTTTATCACCCCCTGTAGGTGTTAGACACTGAAGCTGAAGAGAGTTTAACAACTCGCCGTTGGACGAGGAGTATCAGTTCCCTACGCTCCAGTGACAGACACATGAATTCGAGCAACTACCAGGGGAGTTACGATATGATCGTAGCTAGTGAGGACAATAGAAAAAACGTATGTGGTTGCCTAATGTAATTAATTTCCAATATTTGACTTAAACATTTCCTTAACATGACATTTACCTATGTGAGTTGGTTGAACTAACACTTTCCCTAACATTTTCAGAGAAAGATAGCCCGGGCACCATCTGCAACTACTCAAACTCAAGTCGTATCTCTGGACAGCACTAAAGTAGCAGCCGACCCCTCTGATCTCTTCTCACCCCTCCCCTACAACAACACCCCCTCAACTAAAGGTCGAACTAGCTCATTCTCAGCTCTGATGGCCAAAACCAGCCACGTGCGGAACCCGTTTGTGCATTACGGACAATACGACGGCTCCCATAAATCACCAAACGGGATCCGATTGAGGATTCATCTCACATTTGCTGTAGAGCGGGACCGGACTATTGATGTTCGAGTAGTGTCCAATGCCACTGTCGAACAGGCTATAGGGCTCATACTATTTCAATATTGTATCGAGGGCCGGGAGCCTGCTCTCTGTAAAACAGAGTCTATCGATGATTATTGTTTGAGACATCATCCAGGGGACGATGGAGATGACTCAGATGATGATTTGATGACACTAGCACCCCTGACCCCCCGGGATGATCTAAAAAAGTACTGGAGTTACCATTTCGGACACAGTTCCCTTCAGCTGGATTTGTATCGAGAGAAAAAGGATGAGAGGATAATTGTTATGATAACATTTGATGATAAGACTCACACTAGGTTTCATTTTAAGAACAGTAAAGTTCCAATGAGGGATGTATTTACCATGGCTGTTAAAAAACGAGTTCAGTATCGAGTCATGGCATCGCTCGGTGAGGGGCAGCTATCTGAGTTAAACACAGCCAGAGAGGAGAAACTGGTGGCGAAATCGAGTAACAGTTATGTGTTGGAGAAGTTAGATAAACCGGGGGCTGGGGTAAACCTAGACGCCTCCTTAGAAGATATGGGAACCCTAGATTTTAGGTTGATAAGATTTCACTCCAAACGGACAAGTCAAGTTGAATTGCAGGCAGATAGCGTTGTGGGGTATAGCAGGTTTGAATCGTTATCATATGAAGTGTTTAATGTTGAAACGAGGAATATGAAGAAGAGGATTGATGTTCAACTGGGAATATCCGGAGAAAAGATAGAGATAGATCCCCTTACCAAGTCGCACCATCTTATGGTGCCTTTCAAGGTCCGGGCAGAGACAATTCCATGTGACCATCTGATTCGCTGCTGTAAACTGAGTACCACCGAAGCGACGGAGAGACTAAAACTCAAAATTGAGTATCTGACGGAAAATTTGGAGCTGAAAGAGTATATTTTTAGTACGGCTACGGCAAATGAGGGAGGGCAAATTAACCGAAAGATAACATTTATCATGAATCAGATATCTAGTAAGATTCGGCAGAATTATCTTTTAAACCAAAAGAAGGTCAGCACTAGTTCGAAATTGTCCTCCTTTTTACCCTCCTTTGGAAGTTCCCCAAGGTAGTTGTGTGACTGTGCGTGAGTGTGTGTGTGTTGATTTGTTTGTTTTGATTATATGTAAATTCTTTTTCATCTGACCTTTAACTGTGTAAAGATTCTGTTGGGATTAACTTATTGATTAATCGACAGGGACAGTTAGTACAATACAGGAACCGACCGAATCAGGAGGTACTGGCCACACAGCCAGAGAGGAGAAACTGGTGGCGAAATCGAGTAACAGTTATGTGTACCTCTTCAATCTATTTGGCCCCCGACCCCATTTGGATCTGCGGAGGAATGAAGATATGGGAACCCTAGATTTTAGGTTGATAAGATTTCACTCCAAACGGACAAGTCAAGTTGAATTGCAGGCAGATAGCGTTGTGGGGTATAGCAGGTTTGAATCGTTATCATATGAAGTGTTTAATGTTGAAACGAGGAATATGAAGAAGAGGATTGATGTTCAACTGGGAATATCCGGAGAAAAGATAGAGATAGATCCCCTTACCAAGTCGCACCATCTTATGGTGCCTTTCAAGGTCCGGGCAGAGACAATTCCATGTGACCATCTGATTCGCTGCTGTAAACTGAGTACCACCGAAGCGACGGAGAGACTAAAACTCAAAATTGAGTATCTGACGGAAAATTTGGAGCTGAAAGAGTATATTTTTAGTACGGCTACGGCAAATGAGGGAGGGCAAATTAACCGAAAGATAACATTTATCATGAATCAGATATCTAGTAAGATTCGGCAGAATTATCTTTTAAACCAAAAGAAGGTCAGTACTAGTTCGAAATTGTCCTCCTTTTTACCCTCCTTTGGAAGTTCCCCAAGGTAGTTGTGTGACTGTGCGTGAGTGTGTGTGTGTTGATTTGTTTGTTTTGATTATATGTAAATTCTTTTTCATCTGACCTTTAACTGTGTAAAGATTCTGTTGGGATTAACTTATTGATTAATCGACAGGGACAGTTAGTACAATACAGGAACCGACCGAATCAGGAGGTACTGGCCCCTGATTGGCTGCTAAACAATCACGTGACCTCAATGACGAGTTCTGATTGGTTGTTTACTTGTTTCGGTCGGTTTCTGGTACAATATGTAGAATTGTGTGTGTGAGTGTGTGAATGCTTGAGTGATTGTTTCCCCGTTTTTTGATATTGATGTTTATTTTTTGTTACGGTTTACCTTTCACTTTTGCCCAACATCAACATTTCCGTTTTTTGTTTTGTCCTTGTTTTATTGGTCGGTGTACCAAAAAGGGAAGAAGAGTAATAAACATAACTATCGGCAGTTCTTCCTGCCAGCAGAAGGAAAGAGATAGAGAGAGGGGGAAGAAGAAAAAGATAGAGTCTGTTACTTGATATGATTACAGCGACTTCATACACAATACACACACACACACACACAATTATTGGTCATCTGTCAGTAATCTACCTCTAGTAATTGGCTCTGAGAGGAATGTATGGGGAGGGGTATTATATGCCTTAACTTATCTATTATAGGTCCAGGGACACACTACACAGGCTTATTACACAACAAGTAACAACCACAATTAACCCGCATAACGTCCCTTTTCAGGGGTCTAAACTTGGGATCCTGTGACAATGGGCCGCGCGGTATGTTTGTTGCTATGAAAGCTCATCACTCAGTCAGTCGTTGTGCGCGGCGCTTAGTAAGTGTAGATCCTGGTTGTATCGCTTGTCAGCTGCACAGGCGCTGTCATATGATGAGACAGCATTGACAGGTGTCATTATCACCACAGGGAGCGGTAACTGTCCTACCCCCGAGGTGACAGCATTGGCAAGCTGGAGGGAGCAGTGACTGTGACGGTCCTACCCC
>AVPN01000687.1:0-11038 GCA_000695325.1 Pleurobrachia bachei
AGAGAGAGAGAGAGAGAGAAAGAGAGAGAGAGAGAGAGAGAGAGAGAAAGGTAGAGAGAGTGAGAGAGAAAGAGAGAAAAAGAGAGAAATCATAGAGAGATGGTTTGTTATTCTTTCAGGGGAAACCCCCGATGGTGCACAAATCATACAACCATTGCCTGATGAACTCCCATGTTTATCTAAAACTGCACAGCTCCACACATTGGTCTTTAGGATCTTATGTTTTATTAAACACATCCTGGCGATGCTTGTAAAAGCACTGGCCGAGCACTGCGATTGCAGGGGGAACGAAAATACAAAACTTTCTCAGCCACATACTGATCAGATATTCAGGATTTAATTACCAGCTGTATTCGATCGTAAAAATCTGGTTTCTCAAGAGATTTATAAGGATTCAAGATTTCAAAAAGCGATTTCTCAAGACGAATTGAACAACGAAGACAATAAGACAATGGGAAGAATTGACTATTATTTACACACACAATAACGCACACACACATGAACATTGCATGCCAAGTACATGTATGCGCTAAACATGCTGGAAGCCCTGGCATAAATGTTTAGAATTAGTGAGCCGTGCTAGAATTCAATAGATTCAAAAGACGGAAAGAGTTTTTAACACAGTCAAACTAGTCTTGAACATCCCCATAACTTGCTACGTCGTTCTTTCTTACCATCAACAAACGTTTGCAAACGAACCTCGATTTATCGGGGTAAGGACTTTTGTACGGTAAATCAAGGGCCTGTAAATCTAAGGCCGACGTTTGATAGTAGGTAAATCGATTCACCTCATACCAAACATTCAAAACGATTAACAGTTAGGAGTTGTAAATTAACATCAACAATAACAGGTGTAACAGGCTGATGACGTCAATAACAAGGTAAACTAGATACTTCAGGGATGTGGGCCGACACTGTCCGAATAAAAAGAAAGTATTAACAATTCAGTGTGAGGCATTGAGTCGTGATCAGTCAGTGTCGACAACAAGATAAACAATCGATTTTTATGTTTAAACCCTTTTCATTTTTCAGGGCTACAAAGATTCACCAATTCTGTGTTATGCGCTCAGATTATTATTTAGGAATCAAGACGGGGTCTGGCGGCACTAGACAGCTCAATATATATCAAGAAAAAGAGAGATCTGCTACCTTGCAGTAGAAGTGTGGTGTAACGATCTGAGCCGTTAAGACGCTTCGGATCTATTTTAGCTACTACAACTGCTACACCTCTAAGCTCTCTCTTAGCTCTCTCTCTTAGCTCTCTCTGGACAACATCAACCTAGCATTCTATATCACTCTACCTAGATGTCAATCTCTCTTTCTATCTCTCTCTCTCTCCCTCTCTCTTCTCTCCCTTCCCTCTCTAACTTTCTCTTCCTTCTATCTGTCTAAGTTACTGTTCTCGCTCTGACTTTATCTCTCTTCTCTCTCTGACTTTATCTCTTTCTAACTTGGATCTCTCTACGACTATGCCTGCGTGCGTGCGCCGTGCTCTCTCTCGTTCTATCTATCTATCGCTAACTATCTTCGCTGAACTATCGCTTGGCCGCTTTCCATAATCCCCAGCTATAACTTGCTTCAGTAGACACACTGCACAGCAACATACAGAAACGTACAGGAGTTGTTGGGAACACAATTTATTATCTCTGGAAAACTTATCAGCCTCTAAATAATTTTCTATCACTAATAATTTCAAGATCCTGATTACATTTAAACGCCTCAAAAAAGTAGCACCTCCGTCCTCCTTATAGGGCAGTTGGGACTAGAGATGATGTTATGAAAAGTATGACCGAAATTTCTGCCGTCGCTTTTATCAACGAGGTGTACGGCATAATGGCAGTCACTTCAAGAGCAGCAATCAAAAAGACTCGATGAGAAAACGGATTCCATTTAATGTATTCTCTTCCCTTCTCTCTTTCCCTCTCACTTCTCTTCTCTCTTCTCTCTTTCATTCCTTCTCTATTTTCACAATGTAGGCTGTAAACGAGAAATTGATTAGCCTAAATCTACCGGATTCAAGCTCGCCAAGGATAATTTTAAACCTCGCGAGCTGATTGCTATTTCACAAATATAACCAGTTTAGAAGGAAGTTACATCACGAGCTATAATTGTTGCTGGTTCAGAAAAAGTATTCGACAGAAAAAGTTCGCCTCATTTCGACGGTCGCGATATTTCCGGGATTTATTGTAAATCCAAAATCTACACCAATATATGATAACTGATACAAGCTGTATTACAGTCGGTTCCTTCAAATAGGAACAAGTAAACAACCAATCAGAACTAGTTATTTAGGTCTTGTGACTGGTTACTAGCCAATCAGGGACCAGTATTTCCTGATTCGGTTCCTTCAAAAGGAAGCATTTGGATCTTTACATGGCACACAAACGGATAAAGGCAAACCACAGTATGTTCGATGCACAGAGCCAGTTTCGTTGTAATTTTTTCTCAAAAAGTTAAATGCCGAATGACTGTATGAGACTGTGGGAGGAAATGGAGATTTGGGAGAGAAAAAAAGGAAAAAAAGAAAAAGCTCGATATATAGTCGTAGGAACAAATGGTTGAATGAGCCTAGTGAATGAGGTGCCAGAAGATTTTAAATATTAATGAAAAATTTTTTAAACGATTGTCAGCCCTTGGTGTGGATTATTAGGGGACGAAGGCCGGAACCCCCGAGAATCTTTTGTTTTTGATGAATTCCAAGCAACTCGAACAACCTTAATTTAAACTATCTTCACTGAAAATAAATTAAAAGATTTTTCAGCCCTTGGTGCATGTGGGTTGTTAGGGGACGATGCCCCCGGTAAATTTTTGTTTTTGATGAATTTTAAGCAATTATGTAAAACAACTTTTTAAAACGATCTTCAGCCCTTTAAGTGGGTTAAGGGGCCACCACTAGCTAAAGGAGCAAGTCTCCTGATCTTTAAGTGATTATTCATGATTGCTTGGTCCAGGTCACTGTGCATTTTAAGGGGAGATGAATTTTAATGAAGTCGCCTTTTATAAAGTTGACACATGCAGCTGTAGAAGACGAAGCTGATAAACTGTTACAAAATGACTCAGATCAGATCAGTGAATTCAGTTTCTTCCAACAAAAGTAGTCAACTCTTTCAAAAAAAAGTAGTCAACTCTGACATAAAGTCTAATTTATCTGCCCGCTTGCAGGACTGACTCAAATGCAGCTGCTTCAGTTAGTGAAACTTTGAAAAATGAACTTTTTTGGTCACAAAAAACTCAAGAAGCAGCTCCTTTGACAAATTCTTTTCGGGGGAGGTGATGATAGTTTTGGACTTGATGATAGCTCTTATGCACCAACTTTCATGTACTGGACAGATAATCTTCCATTATATCAAAGAAAAAAGATATTGTCGACCTATATAGCTATGCTAGAGCTGTTATTTTCTGATAAATCTTTTGAAATGGTGAGGTGACGAAAAGGCCGATACCCGTGACACACAGTGTTCAACTTCTGCCCTACAACCAAGAGACGAATTCCATAGTAGGAAACAATTAATAAGACTTGAACGTAAAGGTGATGAAAGTCTCGCTGAGTCATGTTGAGGCGGGCATGTGAGAGAGGGGTTGGAAGAACGCTGCAAGTTGAGCTGTTATGTGGAGGGGGTGTTTATCGTCTAACACAGACTTGCCGCTGCAGGAACTGAAATAGATATGAACTAGACTTGAGCTTATATCTTCTACAGAATAAATTTTGTCATTTTTGCAATCTTGATCTTAAAACAAAGCCTTTCAAAATATAATACAAATAAATCTATTTTCGACCTTCGAGATAGTTATATATAATATTATATATAATACAAAAGTGACAAAAGAACAGAAACAACTGTAGTAAAACAGGATGAAAATGAATCTAAGATGTTTGCACATGTCGGGCATTCTAGGAATCAAAGCCAGGAAGATCACACGGAAAGACTCGCTTATACCCAACAACAAGGCTGTTATAGCATAACGTACTGGATATAACTGCTGCAAATATAGAAGTCAATACACTCCCTCCCTAGTCCCCCCTCTCTCTCTCACTTTTCCCTCTCCCCCTCTCTCCTTCTCCCCCCTCGCTCTCTCTCTCCCTCTCTCTCCCCTCTCCACTCTCTCTCCCCCTCCCTTCCGGCTCCCAACTCTTTGTTCCTCCCCCCGTGGTCACTTGGCCCAAGAAAATCGGGGTCCGCGGAGACGGATATTGGTGGTAATAACAGGCCAGTTGATGCAACAGGAAAGGAGTTGGCATTGTTCATATTCCTAGGAGTGGAAACTGGAATGAGCTATTATATTCGAATAGATATTCCTGGAAAATTGCATCAATGGCCGTTACTGCTGAGTGCCGAGGGCCAAGAGACAAGGATATTCCTGCAGCAGGAAAATCCTTGTCTCAGGAATCCTGCCGAAAAGGTCCATGATAAGCATGCTCTAAACACTTTGTTGGGGTGTTGCTTGTTTTGAAATTTCAAATCGAGCACAAATGAAAGGGGCGATTGACAAAGGAAGGTAAGCCTAGGCTGTTGCATTTAATTCAGCAGCTCTGCATTTTAGCAACATAATATGCTTTTGAAACGGCTATTTAAATAGACCTATTCAAGCTTCAGCAGAAAGCTTCTAACTGAATTGCCGCAGTATGATATATATACGATAAATAGGCTGACTACAGCTACTTGGCACGCTAGTTAAACGTTTGCAAATCGTGTTAGCGCATGTTTACAAAGAGAAAACGCCCAGATGATACACTTTACAGCATTAATCAACGCATTCATTAGAAGATATTATTATACTGACATGATTTACTAAATTCCGTAATATTAAAGAACACGCCTATAGTCTTTAGGAAGTAAACATGAGATCTAAACTTTTATCGAATTGGTACATTAATTATATTAAGAAGAATTGAATATAAGGGTGTTGGCCTGCGCTGCTGCAGTCCCCTAAAGTAAACACCTTTTAAACAGGGGGCTGCAGGGCAGGCCAATTATTATATGTGGACAAAACCAGAAGCAACATGCGGGATGTTTCGTTTAAAGAGTCGAATAAGGCAACATGTAGGCAGATCATCAACAGCACGTGTAAATAACAAAAGAGGAGTGGAAACTGGAATGAGCTATTATATTCGAATAGATATTCCTGGAAAATTGCATCAATGGCCGTTACTGCTGAGTGCCGAGGGCCAAGAGACAAGGATATTCCTGCAGCAGGAAAATCCTTGTCTCAGGAATCCTGCCGAAAAGGTCCATGATAAGCATGCTCTAAACACTTTGTTGGGGTGTTGCTTGTTTTGAAATTTCAAATCGAGCACAAATGAAAGGGGCGATTGACAAAGGAAGGTAAGCCTAGGCTGTTGCATTTAATTCAGCAGCTCTGCATTTTAGCAACATAATATGCTTTTGAAACGGCTATTTAAATAGACCTATTCAAGCTTCAGCAGAAAGCTTCTAACTGAATTGCCGCAGTATGATATATATACGATAAATAGGCTGACTACAGCTACTTGGCACGCTAGTTAAACGTTTGCAAATCGTGTTAGCGCATGTTTACAAAGAGAAAACGCCCAGATGATACACTTTACAGCATTAATCAACGCATTCATTAGAAGATATTATTATACTGACATGATTTACTAAATTCCGTAATATTAAAGAACACGCCTATAGTCTTTAGGAAGTAAACATGAGATCTAAACTTTTATCGAATTGGTACATTAATTATATTAAGAAGAATTGAATATAAGGGTGTTGGCCTGCGCTGCTGCAGTCCCCTAAAGTAAACACCTTTTAAACAGGGGGCTGCAGGGCAGGCCAATTATTATATGTGGACAAAACCAGAAGCAACATGCGGGATGTTTCGTTTAAAGAGTCGAATAAGGCAACATGTAGGCAGATCATCAACAGCACGTGTAAATAACAAAAGTTTAAAAGAAGGCGAGGTCATGATGGAAATCAGCAGGAAACGTGAGATAATTAGGATACTGCAGAACGAACCCAGAAATAACTGCACACATCGCAATGTGAGAGAAACACATGTGAGCGTGCATGTGCCCTTAATTCGAATTTCCTGTTGTGTCACGAACATCTAACGGAAATCTAGCATTAGGGTTTCACAACCCTGGGAAAGATCAATATGGACCAAGCTAGCGGAAATAGTGCATAGTAAACAGGATTAGTCGGGATAGGCCCCCATCACCAGGTTGTATAATCGAGTCAGGTGAATGGCGGGGGCCAAGATCTTTCGTACGTGAGCGATATTCAGAGAAATTATACACGAAATTGGTTGCATTATATTTGCAGTTGATCGCATGAAATCTAAGACATAAAACAGCTATGATACATTGGCGGGAAGCTACAAATACTGTACTGAAGAAGCGGCCCTATGTCGCTCTTTCTTTAGCCAATATACTCCAATTAGTAAACGACCAAGTACTTAAAGAGTTCTAATGTTTTCTAAGGAATGTATATTATAGTTCCTAACTATCTCTCCATAGTCAGTTCTAAACCCGACCCGTTTCCTATCTTCTAGCCCCACCCCCCCAGGAAGGGAACATATATTTTAATTAGTACGCTAGATTATGCCTCCTTTACTTCTACTCACTCTCCCACTATCCCAACCCTCTCTGTCTCTCACCCTCTCTCTCTACATCTCTCATGTCTCTTACAAATTCTCTCACCGCAACACCTTCCAGGGGTAGGAAAGGCCAATTTAGGGTCCGACTCATAGCCCCGAGAAATTGAACCAACAAGCGAAACCTACAGCTGCTGAGCTGCTGTAAGGTAGATTATTCCTCCGGGGCTATGTAAGTAGGGTAACCTATGTGTAACATGGAGTCAACAATTTTCATACTTGTTTTCGCCACATGGAGTAAACGAAACCTTTTAAAGTTAAATACCAAATTCGATGAGTTAATAAACTTTGATCAATCTTTTATGGTAAAGGCCGTTTATGTATCATTCATTGATCAAGGTGTGCAACTAGCTGTGATATTATAACAGAGTCTAGTGATATCCAATTCGTATCTTGCGTGATTTACTTTTACTTTTCGAAAAAATTCTAGAAACAAACTGTCACGAGGGTGCTATAAAACTCACCAGAAATTACCATGAAGCAGCTGAGGCTACTAAGAAAAAAATGAACTATACTAAATACTTGCTAAGAAACTTTTAAAGAAAACTATAGTTACAAAGTGACCAAAGAGTTGAAACAAGTTTACTGTGCAGTAGCCCAGGAACCAAAAAAAAAGAATTAGCTGTCACTTTAGTTACAGGGTTTACCCTGGCAGCAGTTGAGCACTTGCAGTGACCATATTATTTGATGCAGGTAGCAATTAGACATCTTTACGTTGGAAAACGCCCTGTAGTTTATCTACATTTTACTACTAGAAAGCCCATTGAAGTAGAGTCCGAATCCCCAGTGGGGATTCCCCACGCTCTACCCACGCTCTCCCTCAGCAAAGATAAAACAGTGTCAAAATTATATGACGTGTCCATTATGAGTCCATCTAATGCTAATGAACGAAAGAAAGATATTAGGAAGAAGCTAAACGACGGGGCAGTTTCTCTAATAGCTCTTCATGTTAATTAGTGTGGGGGCCAGGCGCCATGACCATTAGTCTAATTTCATAATTAGTGTAATTATGCTAAGAATCAAATGCAAAGTTGTGTGTTAATCAAACATCAAACACACAAAGATAGATCTCTACTTCAAATTCTGGTAACAGAAATTACTGATTAGTAAGAGACTCTCAGACTCTGATCTGAGTTACCAGATCAACATTATAATGGGGCGATATAATGCAGGTGGTGTACCTGCACACTGTCTGTCTGTGTGTAAATGCTTGTCATTATTATTACATGCCATATGTAATACAATCAGAGACTACCAAAGATTCAACACACACAGAGAAACATACAGAGGGACACATATAACAGACATGCACGTACTTTACTACTTTGCAATACCTTGCTAAATCTCACGATCTTTTACGATAGGAGTTTTTACATAAGAGGTTTTTTAAGACTCGAGAGAGACAATTTAATAACAGGTATCTCAAGTTTTCAACGACACAATATATTATTGGTATCTCGTGTTTTCAAGACAAGTTTCCGTTATTCATCGCAGGGATAATTGGGCAGTCGGTTTCTTAAGATGATTCCTACTATTATCTCTCACTTAAAGAATAACTGACATGGCCAGTTGTATTTATAAGTTAGATAATACGATAGCAGTATAATAGAAGCCTGGATTGATATGAACAATCAGAAGACATAATATAGCTATACAAAACTAAATAAATCATTGATGACACGCGATATATTAAGACATTGAGGTTTCTCCTCAACTTAATGCCGGATATGTATCATCATATTCTAATACTCTCAACCTTCTCTCATTATCGCAAAGGACACCCAACTGCAGCACCCTGTAGTAATATAGCGAAGAACGCGCTGTACTAAGTTGAGGAGATATGCAATAGGTATAAATGAATAGCATAACAAATAGGTACCTATTATATTATATTGAATATTCCTTCTTTCGAAGAAAACCCCTTTCTTGAGGAACACCCTACAATTGAGTCAAGTAAAGCAATAGATTAAGCATATAGAAGTCAGAAGACCAACCACCCCAAAATTTATTTGAACATAAAGAACATGTATGCAGCATCAAAGCAGTTAATAATTATTGTTCTCGGTATATCAAAACCACATGAAAAGGGTCAAATGTAATTATAACAAACGAACTCATACAACTTATGGGCATTTGAACTCAAATAGGGGTTTGAACTCATACTACTCATAATTCATATGCTATGGACATTGTACAGTCGATACATTTGCAGTTTCACAGTCGTTTCACTTTGAATTGCTCGTTCTCTCATCGTGCCCTCGCCCACCCCTACACGTCCTGATCATGCCCATAATATTGCTCCGTCTTGAAACATGCTGCATGTGCCAACACTCCACTATATCCCCTACAAATTCCCAAAATTTCAAGTTCCTAGCTCTAAAACTGTGGTTTTGGCAGCAATTAAACTGTCCCTGCATCTTCCTGCATCTTTTGAAACAGAATAACTTTGCGGATAAGTCGAAGTGTAACATAAACGAACTCCCGGGAATCACAAAACTCTCTCTCAACCATTCATACATTTGCAGTTTCACAGTTGTTTCACTTTGAATTGCTCATTCTCTCATCGTGCCCTCGCCCACCCCTTCACGTCCTGATCATGCCCATAATATTGCTCCGTCTTGAAACATGCTGCATGTGCCAACACTCCACTATATCCCCTACAAATTCCCAAAATTTCAAGTTCCTAGCTCTAAAACTGTGGTTTTGGCAGCAATTAAACTGTCCCTGCATCTTCCTGCATCTTTTGAAACAGAATAACTTTGCGGATAAGTCGAAGTGTAACATAAACGAACTCCCGGGAATCACAAAACTCTCTCTCAACCATTCATACATTTGCAGTTTCACAGTTGTTTCACTTTGAATTGCTCGTTCTCTCATCGTGCCCTCGCCCACCCCTTCACGTCCTGATCATGCCCATAATATTGCTCCGTCTTGAAACATGCTGCATGTGCCAACACTCCACTATATCCCCTACAAATTCCCAAAATTTCAAGTTCCTAGCTCTAAAACTGTGGTTTTGGCAGCAATTAAACTGTCCCTGCATCTTCCTGCATCTTTTGAAACAGAATAACTTTGCGGATAAGTCGAAGTGTAACATAAACGAATTCCCGGGAATCACAAAACTCTCTCACAACCATTCATACATTTGCAGTTTCACAGTTGTTTCACTTTGAATTGCTCGTTCTCTCATCGTGCCCTCGCCCACCCCTTCACGTCCTGATCATGTCCATAATATTGCTCTGTCCCGGGAATCCCGAAACTCTCTCTCAACCATTCATACATTTGCAGTTTCACAGTTGTTTCACTTTGAATTGCTCGTTCTCTCATCGTGCCCTCGCCCACCCCTTCACGTCCTGATCATGTCGGTAAACACCACACTACAGAAACAGTCCTTGTGTTTTGGTGCACTAAGTCTCTTATCGCGTGTAAGAACTAACATGAACAATTATTGATCTTATCTGTCCCTCCCAACTGTCCTCTACAACATCTTGCATTCTTGTGGCGTGATATTCTGACCTACGCCTCGTTTTGTGATTGATAGATTTTCGTTTATCATTATCTCAACCGGAAAGGGACACATCTCTCACTCCATCACTGCACCAACAACATCACGGTACCAATCATGCATCAAAAAGCTGTAAGTTCATCTGTCCGTATTGTCTGTTTAATGATTGTGTACAGTTGATATAAGAGTAAGACAAGACATAGCTTGAGAGTTTGCCCCAGACAGACCAACATACGATAAATTTCGAACCAGACCAAGACCCTCTCAAAGGCAAAACGTTACCTATCTCCAAGACCAAGACCCTCTCAAAGGCAAAACGTTACCTATCTCCAAGACCAAGACCCTCTCAAAGGCAAAACGTTACCTACCAGACCAAGACCCCTCTCAAAGGCAAAACGTTACCTAAAGGACCAAGATCCTCTCAAATGTTCCAGAAATTCAAACCATGAGTCTCTTTCTCTCCCAGGGGAGAGAAAGGGACTCAGCGCCATAGTTACCACATAACCGGGTTGTTATGGAGGTTTGCTGAGTGTACCCCATGGTTTAGTAACAAACAAACAAACAAACAAACATTGTACAGTCAGACCCCGATTTACCGGTATGTTCGGTGGACAGGATTTTGCCGGTAAATCGGGGTTTGACTGTTATAGTGCAATTTATGGCCAGAGCGCATTCTTTCTGTCTCTGCAAAAATATTGACACGCTAAAGAAAGGGTCAAGCAAGTTGCAGGCACCACGGCCCCCATCGGGCGTGCGAATGGGTGTGCGAGATACATAGTAAGACATATGCATACAAATTCAATAATGAACTTGCCGACAACATTATATTTGGCTAAAAAGAGAGACAGAGAGAGAGAGAGAGGTGGGGAGAGAGACAGAGAGACAGAGAGAGAGAGAGAGAGAGAGAGAGAGAGAGAG
>AVPN01000688.1:0-11066 GCA_000695325.1 Pleurobrachia bachei
CTCTCTCTCTCTCTCTCTCTCTCTCTCTCTCTCTCTCTCTCAGATTTCTCATTCTATTATTCTGCTCGTGACCCCAATCCCTAACGTCTCAGCTTGTAGCCGCTATATCATAGCATAACTTCACTACAATAATCATTATTATGCCCCTTTGTATTCTCTCCCATCTTAATTATACTTTTTCTTTCATCATCCCGCTCCCTTTCTATCTCTATCTATCTCTATCTTTCTCTCCTATCTCTCTTGCTACTCTATCTCTCTCTCTCTCTCTCTCTCTCTCTCTCTCTCTCTCTTTCTCTTCTATCTCTCCTTCTCCATCTTTCTCTCCTATCTCTCTTTCAATGCCCCACTATTGTTGAACGCATCAGGTGAGGGATCGCCCAGTTATATAGACACATCAGTAGGAGCGCACAGAACAGAGTGGTAGAAAATCAATTTGAAACTTGTTTCATCACATAACAGTGGTAGCAATGACACGAGATTGAACTGCAGATGGAAAGAGAGAAACAAAGTGAGAAACAAAGAGAGAAACAGAGAAACAAAGAGAGAAACAAAGTGAGAAACAAGAAACAAAGAGATAAACAAAGAGAAAGATGAAGTTAGGCTAGCCAGATGTTCGCTAGACCTGTCAGAGAGTGATAAGGGCTAAGTCGGCTTCTTCTTCCAGAGAGAGAGGGAGAGAGAGAGATAGGGGGGTCCTGCTGTAGTATCTCAAGAGGCACGGTGGTTAAATATTTGAAAGACTCTCTGTAAGAGTTGTTATAGTAACTAAGTGCTAACACTCCCCGTGTTTAAGTAGAGTAATTGTTGGGTGAGAGAGTAATGCTCTGCAGTGCACCTGTAGATAATAATTCCTCTCATCCTCCTTCCCCTCTCTTAAGTCTGGGACTCACGTTTATAGTTCTCTTCTTTTTCAAACGTTTCTATTTATATGACTCACTCACCTTATTTTACCAGCCACTGTTCCTTTTCTATTCTCATATTATCCCACCTGATCGTATGCATCTCCAAATAAAAATAGTTAATCGCTCATCAAATTTCATTTCTTCCTAGTTCTCTTTTCTCTTCTTCTATTTCTTTTTCTATCTCTCTCCGTCTTTCTCAAATCTAACTCTCTCCCTCTCTTTCTTGTAGTTTTGTCACCTCTACAACACGAATGTAATTACGCATAACACCCCAATTATGTAGTCTAGTCCCTGTACCAAGTAAAACAGACGGTTGCATTAATTCATTTCATAAAGGTGATATCAAATAAAACGAAAGTTCCAAAATCGTTGAAATCACACAACCCTTTCCAGTAGATAGACGGGTAAAAGGCCGCGTTCTAAGCAGGAATGATGGAATCGAGGTCAGCCTTGCACAGGAAAGAGTAAATGATGGCCAAGGGAACAGCAATGATTACCCGGATCAAATAGTAGAAGAACGGTTTAATATCCCAGCAGGAGAAGGGGAAATGCTGAAATATATGAAAGTGTTATTTAGTTTTGCATTAGTAGTTAGTACATAATTAGTATTAGTAATTAGTATTAGTAATTAGTGTTAATAATGTATCTGTAGTAATTAGTATTAGTTATTAGTATTAATAATGTATCTGTAAGCCTGTATAATAATATCTGACCTGTAGACCAAAGATGGTAAGAAGGAATACAGCGAGAGAGATTATTGCTGACAGAACATTCCTTGTTTCCTTCCACTTCGCACAGGCAATCAGAATGGAGAGTACAATTGCGATAACCCTGTAAAAAAGTGTTGTAACGTACTTTGTGTGGGCCACACCGCGTTTATTTGGTAGGTCAACCTAAAAATGTACCAAGGTTTCCCCTCCTCTGCATTTCCCGTGTGTGAGAAGTAAAAAGGGTTTGTATCTTACTTACAGCAGGGTAATGTTGTGCCATCTGGCAGGGCAGAAACTCCAAGCATATAGGGAATTACTACCGGGAAGGCGTTCCACCAAAAACAGAATAACGTTGATAGTCAAATACAACTGAAATTATAGTTTTAAACACAAATTAATCTAATATGCTAAAACCAGTTAGTTGAAATTATGTCCAGGTGTGATTACCAGGTGGGTGATGAAAAGAACTCCCGCAGGAGGGAGGAATTTCTTCCCTAAATTAACAAAACAGTCACAGCAGCCCATCGTAGCTCTTGAACAACTCCAACCAAATATTCTGCAAACAGTGGTGGTCCACAGGTTGCAAGGTAAACTGAATTTGCAACCCTTCTTCATCCACACTGTCCAATACATCCGCCATGAAGGTCCCTAGAACCATCAGCTGCTAGAGAATTAGATTAGTGCCCCAGGTTTTCCAAAATGTGTGGACGTGTCAGTTGGTACGGGATGCAAGGCGGCAGAAAGTAGACCTAAACCTTTACTTACATATTACTTTAAATTTTAACTAGCTCTAAAGTCTAAACCTCTCTCTCTCCCTCATCTAGGCATGTCAAGTTTCTATACACTCAATAAGATAGCAACATGCAACCCAAACATTATAGAGGAGGTGGTGGAGTGTAGTCAGGCTGTGTGTACGGTCCTCTCAGCCATGACAGTAGGCCAAGAAGCTGCCCTAGAGCGGCTATTCTACCTTATCCTATCATATGACAGGGCTGAGCAGAAGGGAGGCGGTAGGGACAAACTCCATCTAGACTTGGAGCAGAATGTTAGGAAGAGTGTAGAGGTAGTTAGGAAGCGGTTACCAGAATACAGCCTCAGTTCTATAACTGTCCTGGTACGGCTGGCTCTGAGGACTCTCTGCCAGGTGGGACAGGGATTCAAACTATCAAATGCCATTCATAGGATCATGGCAGTGTGCTGTGAGAGACTCTACAAATCAGATCCTGAAGGTTATGTCCCCAAGATATTTGAGATGTATCTCAGTGACTGTACGAGCAACAATACAGCAGACTCTGCGGTGCTAGTAAAGACGCTCTCCCCCTTTCCCGACCTAACTAAACCCCTGCTAAGTGCCTCATTCGAGGCGTTTAGAAGTGAGTCGGCACATTTCATCACATATAAACAGGCACTTGTTGAGCTGAGTAAATACAACGGGAGGTCTATCAGCGGGGCGGTTATGGAACTCCTTGATGAAAGTGATGCCGTGAAACAAAAGATTGGGTTTGTTCTAAACCTCCTCTCCTCCATTCCCTCACTTCACTCAGTAGCAATGCGGCTACTGTCCGAGTCCCAGGCGTTCAAGGCACTACTACACAGCAACAAATCCACCATTCCCCCACCCCTCGTCGATGACCTAGCTCAACTCTTCACCAGCTCAGAGATCAACTCGTTCAACACGGTCCTATCACTTCTAGAACAAGACCCAGCTACCTCCCTGGGGCCCAGTCTCCTCTCTAAGATCCTCCTGAGTCTGGAGTTGTCGGTGTATGGGGTATCAGAGGACACAGAGAATCTGTTTATCGAGAACATGTCAGGGAGTGAAGATATCAATATGTTCTGTAAATGTCTCGATACCCTTCCCTCACATACACATCCCTCGATCATTAAGTGTCTCACTATTATCTGCCTTTATAAAGGGGAACCAACTACAAAGAAAGTGATGTGTGAGCTGCTTCAAACCCAACCCCTGGAACGTTTCCAGGTTTTAGTGGACACCATCTCCCCTGTTCACCCGAACATGTGTGTCCTCGCTTTTAAACACTCCCTAAAAGACATCCCCACACGGACCCCCGCCCAAATAGTGATCTTTGCAGAGAATAGTGACAAACTAAAGTTCTCTAATTCCCACCAAATACTTGCCTCTGAGATGGTCACAATAGCGGGGTTAATTAGGGACACCAACTGTCTCAAGGTCACCTCCATCTTTCTAAAGTTCCTCGAGCCACGATCTATCGGGACTGTAGAGACTACAGCCATAACACACATCCTGCTGACATGTTTTGTAAACCATGTGACGAACATACAGGGCCCTGATGTCTCCCTAGAACTACTGGAAACAGTAGCAGACCTGGAGGGGAACATAGTGAAGTGGTGCCCGATCAATGACTGTACCAGACTAACAATCCTTCACCAGGTGCTAGCACTGGTTATCAGTACTGATGGGGATGTTAACTCGCCCCGTGATCTGGGAGATAGTCACGTTGTGGAGAGTAATGTGGAGATCCACAAGGGTCAAATCAAGAGAAGGAAACCCACTGCAACAACTAGGTTCGGGTGTGTCCTGGCGAGACAGAGTGTCACCAACCTTCTCGAGAGTGTGACTAGTAACTCTAACAAAGCTAACCATGTGCTATGCTCCTTCCTACTTGATACCCTCTGTCCTGATGTGAACCTGGAGGCTGCGTGGCCAGAACACGCGGCAATGCAGTACACAGTTGAGCGGGATCTGGTCGTGTATAATACATTCCGAGATCAGCCCCTTCTTTGGAACTTGTTGGAGGTAGCATTACGGACCAGGACCTCTAATCTAGTTGTCATTATCAGAGCTCTACTGACGGTGTTGATAACATTCTGGACAACTTGTAGGATGGGGAAATGTTCGGAATGTCCCCGAGAGATGGAGTTCACTGGTCGGTTCTTTAACATCCTCTGTGATATTGATTGGATGCCCAGCCCCATGACTAACGCATCTCATCTTCTTCCCTTCATATCTCCCCTCGAGGTTACAGCTCTATTGTTTGAGGTGGCTAACTTTTTCAGGCTCTTTGGACCACATCTAACCAAGATTCCAATTAGCAAACACCAGCCCAGTGTGAAGGAGACAATGACATCGATCGTTCAGAACAATATCGAAAATGTGGGAGAGATGATGTTTATGTTTTGTAAGTGGGGTCTAAAGGAGGAGGCGTGATTTTTAGGTGGGGGCTAAGGGAAGAGGCGTGATGGTGGGGTACTCAGTGATTGTGATGTCCGGGAGAATATTTTTATTGATTACTGTTGTTGGTATTTCGTTGACACTTGATAGATCTATTGAGTTTCTTTAAAACTGAGTACAATATACCCCCTTGATATACTGCCTAAATAACACATAATTCCCGTTTAGCGTCGAGCCAAAGTAGCCATGTCTTTCAAGGATTTACGCAGTAAGTTATTCCTATTATTTTCCCACTTAGATCACTCTCCAAAACACCTGCATTATTCCCACCCCAGCCACCTCTTTGTTATTACCCCCACTATTACCCATGCATGCCCACTCCCCACTAGATTTCACTGAGATGATGCGCTCTCTGGGGTATCCCCGACAGATCAGTATGGAGAATTTCCGACAGCCCAATTTCCCTCTTGTTGCAGAGATCCTCATGTGGCTTGTGAAGAGGTTAGTAACCATGGTAACCAACCAGAGCAACTAACAGATCCCATTCTCCCGGGTGCGAACCTAACCCCATTACCTTACCCCAGGTACGAGCCTAACGCCACTCTCCCACACGATATTGATACTGAAGATGATAGGGTTATATTTATCAAATACGTCGCACAATTCATGGTTAGTTGACAGCAGTTATTATTTGGTACCTACTATACTAGGATTACCTACAACTATGGCTCATAGATTCTATGAGCCATAGATGCTTACATCTATGGCTCATAGAAATGTGATCTGATTAGGTTCTATGAGCCAAAGCTAGTGAGTGAGTGAGTCTTGAGTGAGTCGTGAGTGAGACGTGAGTGAGACGTGAGTGAGACGTGAGTGAGACGTGAGTGAGACGTGAGTGAGACGTGAGTGAGACGTGAGTGAGACGTGAGTGAGACGTGAGTGAGACGTGAGTGAGACGTGAGTGAGACGTGAGTGAGACGTGAGTGAGACGTGAGTGAGACGTGAGTGAGACGTGAGTGAGACGTGAGTGAGACGTGAGTGAGACGTGAGTGAGACGTGAGTGAGACGTGAGTGAGGTGTGTCCTGGCGAGACAGAGTGTCACCAACCTTCTCGAGAGTGTGACTAGTAACTCTAACAAAGCTAACCATGTGCTATGCTCCTTCCTACTTGATACCCTCTGTCCTGATGTGAACCTGGAGGCTGCGTGGCCGGAACACGCAGCAATGCAGTACACTGTTGAGCGGGATCTGGTCGTGTACAATACATTCAGAGATCAGCCCCTTCTTTGGAACTTGTTGGAGGTAGCATTACGGACCAGGACCTCTAATCTAGTTGTCATTATCAGAGCTCTACTGACGGTGTTGATAACATTCTGGACAACTTGTAGGATGGGGAAATGTTCGGAATGTCCCCGAGAGATGGAGTTCACTGGTCGGTTCTTTAACATCCTCTGTGATATTGATTGGATGCCCAGCCCCATGACTAACGCATCTCATCTTCTTCCCTTCATATCTCCCCTCGAGGTTACAGCTCTATTGTTTGAGGTGGCTAACTTTTTCAGGCTCTTTGGACCACATCTAACCAAGATTCCAATTAGCAAACACCAGCCCAGTGTGAAGGAGACAATGACATCGATCGTTCAGAACAATATCGAAAATGTGGGAGAGATGATGTTTATGTTTTGTAAGTGGGGTCTAAAGGAGGAGGCGTGATTTTTAGGTGGGGGCTAAGGTAGGAGGCGTGATGGTGAGGGACTCAGTCATTGTGTTGTGCGGGAGAATATTTTTATTGATTACTGTTGTTGGTATTTCGTTGACACTTGATAGATCTATTGAGTTTCTTTAAAAGTGAGTACTGATCCCCCCCCCCCCCTAAATAACACATAATTCTCGTTTAGCGTCAAAGTAGCCATGTCTTTCAAGGATTTACGCAGTAAGTTTTTCCTGATATTTTCCCACCTAGATAACTTTCCAGTACCCATGGAATTCTAACCATCCCACCATTCTCCATTCTAACCCCCATTCCTCCACTCCCCACTAGATTTCACGGAGATGATGCGCTCTCTGGGGTATCCCCGACAGATCAGTATGGAGAATTTCCGACAGCCAAATTTCCCTCTTGTTGCAGAGATCCTTATGTGGCTTGTAAAGAGGTAGATATTGTTACCATGGTTACCGCGTAGCTGGCATTGTAACCATGGTTACCAACCAGAACAACTAACAGATCCCACTCTCCCGGGTGGAAACATAACTCCAATATCTCACCCCAGATACGAACTTAACTCCACTCTCCTAGGTACGAGCCTAATGCCACTCTCCCACACGATATTGATAGTGAGGATGACAGGGTTATATTTATCAAATACGTAGCACAGTTCATGGTGAGTACTTGACCTTTAACAGGACCTATTATTTGGTACCTAATAGTACAGAAACCTATTTTATTTCCCGCTGTATCTCTCTCCCTCTTATTCCCTGATTATTTCAGGCGACCAAGACCCGTATCAAGTTGAACCCTAAGAAGCTGTATATGGCAGATGGGTATAGTGTACAAGAGATATTGAAAGTAGTTACAATGCTGTACAGTGCTGTGAAATGTAATACTGCAGAAGAGAATGAAAATGTCACGGAGAGATCATTTGACATCACCAACAAGGTAACGATAATGTATAAATCATGTCACTATGCAATGCATAGTGACAATGCATAGTATGCATTGTGTGACAGTTTCACGTACACCAGTTCTGTTTGGGGGAGGGGGCGCGCACACAACTAGCATGACACTGACTTGGGAACGCAGAAAGCCGCTATTGTCAGCCGTGTGGCGCGCTTTTTCCAAATCGACCCCTCCTCGCTCAAACATCTCTGTTGTGTTTTTGACAAAAACAAGACTGAAGACAAGTACATAACTTGTGTTGTTCGACCCTTGGGTCTCTCCTTGTAGTAGAAGGGTCAGGACAGAACAAACCAAAGGATATGAAATGTTCAACCCTCCTTCCTCAGATTGCAGATTTAAAACAAGCCAGGCAGTTAGCTACAGAAATAACTATGAACGGAGCCCGACTATATGAACTCCTCTCTGTCGAGGTGGATTTGAGGGAGTTGAGAACTGCTGCTGTCAACCGACCTCTAGAAATGAGTAACATTGAAACTGGAATGAAGGATCGAGTGGTCACTGTCGAGGTATTACAATTTGCTTTCAACTTAGATTATCATCCTGTTTAGAGTATTTTCTGGTTCGGACCATCAACTCTAAATATTTATGTCTTAGATGTTGATATGAGTCTAATTTTATATTTTCATTCTCTCTCAGAACTCTATAAAGGGGACACAACACAAACTTGATAACGTAGCAAATGACGAGGCAAATCTAGAGGCGAAGATTGAGAAAAAGAAGGCAGAGTTAGAGAGAAATAACAAGAGGTTGAAGAGCCTACAAAACGTCCGTCCTGCATTTATGGAGGAGTTTGAGAAATTAGAATCCGAGTTGAAGCGTCTGTATGATGTGTATAATGAGAAGTTTAGGAACCTGACCTATCTGGAGCAGATTGTGGATCAGTATGATAGACAGCAACAAGTTAGAGTTGAGGTGAGCCTGATATTTTATGTGTACAGATTCTTTCAATACCGAGGTGCAACTTGCCTGCTTAGACTGTTTTTCGGGCGCCGTAAAGGGAGGGTTAGAACATTCAAATAACAAGGTGTAACAGATACTGATCCCTGAAACGTAATGTTTCTCCTGTGATCCCGTGACTCTGAGAGGGGTGGTGAAGTGGGTCATGACCACCGTCAATCGGTCACGTGACATGCACGAATGACGTACTTGCATGTCGACACTGCGTTAATTATTATCTTGTTTTTTATAAGGGGGGTTTGAGGTCTCATAGTAGGTAAGGAATGTTTCATCAGTAAGCAGACGAACGAGACTCCATTATCTAATCACAGACCTACTGTTACCAAAACGGCCGCAATTTTAAAATTCCACTACATAACAAATCCTTGTGTTTTACTAAAAACTTCCCCAGGAAACTGAGAAACAGTTGAAACGAATGCAGGACAGCATGAGGGAGGAAGAGAAGAGGCTGTTAAACCAGGAAGAAACGTTCGAGAATTTAGTTGACGATAGCGACGGGGAAGTGAACATCCGGAAGAACCCGAGAGTAGTGGGAGGAATGGAGGGGAGCGACTCTGAGAGCGAGGTGAGAGGGGGAGTTATATTATAGAACATGTTTACTTTACTACTCTCCTCATCTTGCACATGCGGGTGATGCTTGTCACCCACTTCCTGTAACTACTAAACCCTACATCCCCTAACACGTCTAATACCCACTAGCACTAATATAAAACACCCTGATTGGCTAATAACCAGTCACGTGACCTAAATAACGAGTTCTGATTGGTTATTTACTAATATAACCCACCCACCATGACAGAACGAGAGCGAGTATAGTTCGAGTGGGAGCGAGTTGGCAGGAGATGGGGAGATGCCCCTCAGCGAGGACGAAGACGAGGAAAGCGATTCAGAGAACTTTGAAGACAAAGAAGACAGTGATGACATTGATTTCTGAGAAAATGAGGTCCTGAGAAGAAGATGAGTTGGATTTGTGAAGTTTTGCTGGGCAGAAAATGGAGGGGTTTCCATGGCCGGGTTGATCAGATATTGTAAATAGTTTGTGTATTATGTTTGTGTGTATTTACCTTCTGTATCACAGTGTATATTAATTTTGATAAATTATCTTGTTTTTCTGATCGTCAACCCTTCTGGTCCCATAAACCCTAAACCCGAAACTTCTGGTCCCCTAAACTCTAAACTTCTGGTGACGTTTCTTATCGATCTCCCATGACCCCGGCTCTCCTTTAGCTTCACAGTACACTTCTAGTCAGAATGCCAAAAAGGGACGCAGAATCAGATAGCCTGTCGTCTGACTCAGATCAAGACGCACCCGCACCCCCACCCAAGAAAAAAGAGAAGATTAAAGAGAAGAGTGCAGAGAAGAGTGAGAAGGTACGTGCTGCGCTTGTTCATTGGATTACAAGTGCTAACAATCATACTCTTTGTATAACTATATGGTCCCGTCACAAGCATCTGGAAATTTAAAAACTTCTTAGGTCTACATGAAGCTGCCAGGCGCCTTCGGGGTGCAGTGCGAGGTACAGTCGAACCAAACATGAAGCTGCATATTTGTGCAGCAGCTGGAGATGACCTCACTATCAGAGTTACATTATATGTAGCAGCATGTAACAGCTATTTCCTTTGCAGGAGGAGAAGAAGGGCTCAGAACGGAAGTCCGGATCTGGAGGACTCGAGGAAGGGGCATACTGGCTGGACGAGAAAAGGATGCGAAGAATCCAGGTAAGATATCAAGGAACAATTTACTTCCCCCCCTCTCAGTTGTCTCTGCGTGTAGCCTTTGTGTGTGATCTTTGTTTACTTTGATAAAACGGAACATTCACCGAGTTATTACTAGTAATTATGAGTTAACCTATTCCCAGCCAATTATACGGTTTGTGTCATATGAGTGTGTATCAGTGTGCAACATTTTAAAAAGAATGAGTTTCGGTTTAAACTTGTTCAACAGTAAATTACAATATAACTGAATGATCATTAAGTGTCCCTCTCGGTTTACTGGAAGATCCAGTAGGCAGCAGCAACAACAAGAGCGGCTGCGGTGGCAGTGGCGCTACCGTTACAGAGGTCCGTGTCACACTCGGCACAGTCTCCTGCCCAACCATCCTGGCACTCTCCGCAACTATAGGTGTTGGTATCGACTTCAGAGGTATAGGTGATGTAGCACTTTTCTTGGGTGGTACAGTTAGATTTCATGATGGTTCCGGCCTCAACCAGCTCATCAAAGTCTTGTCCCTTGGTTCTACTTCCCCAGTAGCACTGGATAGAGACGGCAGCTGCGACCAGACAGAAGAAAATCACGACCTTCATTGCGGGTTTGTGTGGCTATGGGGTATAGTGGGGTTAAAAAATGTTTGGCAAGAAATGGTAGAAGTGTGAAGCTACAACCTATAATTGTAAAATAGACCTAAATTCTGAGCATCTTAAGATGATGAATAATGGAACGGCTGCGAACAATGGGCATCGACCATGGCGGAAAGGCTGGTCAGCAAGAAAAATGTTCTGATAAAAGTACGAGATACTATCCCATTTATACCCAACCTTCCGGATGTTATCTTAGGCTGGTTCAGCTTACTACCATGTTTGTTCTGCGACAAGTGCACCGTGTTTATCTAAACCCTTAGACCATCCGCCATAGTGCTCTCTCTCTCTCTCTCTCTCTCTCTCTCTCT
>AVPN01000688.1:15811-28148 GCA_000695325.1 Pleurobrachia bachei
AAATCAAATATTTACACACACCCAATCAAGGGCTTTACCAACGCAGGAAAATCCCGCTCTAACAGGTAACACCCGGAGTTCTACACACACTGAATCACTCCACGTCTTATCACGTAACGTCCCTCAGGATGTGACACTCTCAAGTCACTCAGAGTCTTTAAAGTTCTTCTCCTTTCCAATCTCTCTTCGGGGGTCCTATCAGGCTCTAGAAACACCTTGCAGTATTTGGTAGAACCCTTCAGTTCCTTCGCCTTCCTGAGAATAGCGACCAGAGTTTCCCTCGATAAACAACATATAACACAACAGTGCACTATAGTTGTCGTAGGTGTATATTTTTTCACTCATTCTCTCCCCACAGTCCTTCTCTCCTTTCCCAAACACACACACAGGACCTGAATCAGTTTCACTTTCATCATAGTAAGTCTACTTTCACTTAATTTATTTTTATTGTATTATAGGTTAGCCTTAGATTATCGTTTGGACGGGTTACGGGGGCACCTTCTGTGGTCGATGAAAGATAGGTTGGGAGCTGCAGTGGTTCAGGCGTGTTCTGGAGATGGGTCGGACATTCAAAACAAGGATTATCCAGACCGGCTAACTTAAATTTGGTGTTTACTACACATACTGTCATAGTATTCCACCGAGTAGATAGTTAAATCATGGTTCCAGGAAGAATTAATGTTGATTCGGTTGCTAAATATGCATACCACCGGCCGGATAAAATCAGTTTAGTGGTGCCGGATAAATCAGTGTCGTGGTGCTAAATTCTTTGATAACTGATATCCAACTAAATGCAGCTCTTACCCGCCAACCTAGGGAGTAGGGATCACAGTGTGGTCTCTAAATGCAGTGGTTGTCGTGAAGATGTGGGGTGAGAGCTGTTATAGAATCCGTAGCCATCACCGAATTTTAAACATTGACAAAGTATAACAAGACGATTTTATTATTCTATAAACGTAGAAAGTTACAAACAGTTCAACGTCTCAGTCATATTAATATGAAATAGTTAGTATTAGCGGGGGGGGGTTAACAAAGCTGTCAAAAATAGTTCATTCGAAGTCAAGTTCCTAAAGGGCTCCTCTTTACAGGAAGAGGTTAGTAATAACAATAACAACCGCCCATTCAATGAGGAGCTGGCCGGTTCCGACACCACCTGAAGTGCTTGTCTCGATAGTGCTTGTCTCGTTAGAGTCTGTCCCATTAGTTTTTGTCCCATTAGAGTTGATCTGGGCGGTTTTGTCTCCAGTCTCCTGTGGGTCTGGCACGGTGGTGGTGGTGTTACTGGGTGTACCACCATTACAGAGCGGCTCGAAACAGTTCGTACAGTTTAAGTACCAGTCTAGGCAGGGCCCACATTGCCAGTTCTTCCGTTTTGCACATCCTTGGTATTCCGTGCATGGTCCGATTTCTTCAGGTGTGTCTAAAGGACCAGACCAGGATTGCCCACCATAGCATTGTAGTGCACCCGCTGTACCAACTAGGAGAATGGTAACCATGATGTTCATCTTGAGCTGCATGGTGGCTAGAAAGGGAATAATATTTGGTTAATATTTCAAATATAATATAGCTATGTTAAAGTATAAATTAAAGTGAGAATAGTCTAAAAATAATTGAACAATATTGTTGGAGTTAGTAAAACGTAGCTCTCTGGGCAATGAACATTATGTCTATCTCCAGTTTAAATCTCAGAGATGTTTTACTGTCTATGAGTAAATTCCATGAGGAAGTAAAAAAGATTATAGCTCAGGAGGATAGGGATCCCTTAAAAAATCAGTATTTACACAGCGCTTACACAGACCCAGAGCGCCCCAGCCGCTCTGGGTGTAACGACTGTGTTAAGTCTGTGTAATCGCTGTGTAAATACTGAACTTTTTAAGGGATCCCTATGATAATCTAAAATCTTTGGTTTCAAGTCCCGACTCCCGTGCTAGCATAAAATACATTACATTGCATAATATGAGGTAGCAGCCGCTGCATCACCGATGCGACGTACATTCTGTTAAATCGGCGTGTTACATTAACAGCATGTGAAAAATAGTGTGGTCTTGTACTGCATCCATTAACTATTCCCAGGTTTTTCTATAACTAACCCGCTCTGTTTTTTTCAACACTAACCCCCCCACCCCCAATACAGGTTCGATCATTCAAAGGGAAGCCCCTGATAGACATTAGGGAATTGTACATGGGTCCCAAGGGGCCAGCCCCCGGCAAGAAGGGTATATCTCTATCGGTAACGGAGTGGAGGGAGCTATGTGACCTGATGGAAAATATTGACGAGGAAATTCAGAAAATCACATGATTTGTTGTTTGTACCACTAATATACAAACATTTAGATGACCAAGTCTTCTAAAGAACGCCTTGTTTTTTTAACTTATTTTGTCATTCGATAAATTTATTTTTCTCAACATGTTTACACTTTACAAGTTTTGTTTATTCTGCTTCCTCCCTCACTAAATTATTCCCCCCTATCGACTCCCCACTCTCCAGGCCCCACAAGATTTCTGCAGTGACGTAACTCTCAGCTCCCCCTAGTAACATGGTCCTGCTCGAGTATGGTAACTGTAAGAATGTCACCAGCGCCACCTCAGAGTCCCTCTTTTTCTCCTCCCTCAAGCTGTTAGAGTTCAACATAGCGGCAGCAGAGAAACAGTACAAGATGCCATTCCGAGAGGACATGTTTAGGGTGCCCAACAAAAAGGGGCTAGAGGTAGGCAGTGAGAGTCAGGCGCCTGAATTGCAGCTTGATGATAATAGCAGTTGGAATGAAATTGTTTTAATTTGTTGGAGTTTTACCCCTCCCCCCCCAGGTGGTGCTACATTTTTTACTACACAAGCTAAGTCCGGAGCGGAGTAAAAGTGAGTTCTCCGGGTGTTGGCCAACGTATGATGTAAAACGCAGTCACCAATTCAGAAAGATCGTCTTCAATTGGCTAACTGAACTCAATCGAGACCACATACAGGTAGCTAGTCAACCTTTCACGTTTCTCTCTCCCTCTCTGTCTCTCAGATTCCTCATCCTATTATTATTGTGATCCAGCCCTATTCTAATTATATCTCAGCGTGTAGCCGCTATGTCATAGCATATTAATTCACTACTATGATCTAAGATCTATAGTGGCCCTGACTTCTTTCACTTTCATTTTAGACGGTCTCTCCCTCCCTTCCTCTCCCTCCCTCCCTGTCCCCATCTCTCTCTATAGGGTGTACAAGTTCCAAGGATAAACAGTTCGACCCTGACCAAAGCATCTGGACAACAGGTGGTTGATCTACTAGAGAGACTGTGTGCCCTAGTCCTCGCCAGCTCTATCTCAATACACCACAAAGAGGTACGGTTCTAACACTACCCCTTGGGGTCTATTCCGTCTTTCAGTTAGGACCGGGGTTAGGACTTAAGTAACAATGACAGTAAAACTTGCCTAAACTAAACAATATCCACGCTCCTATCTAACACACCTTCTCACCCACCCTCCCCCTTATTCAGAGAGCGAAAGTTTCCCCGGTTTTTGTGCCCAGTAAAACCCATTTGAACATGGCTACAGCTGAAACGTTGCATCTAGAGTTGGAGAGTTTACGGAAGAAACTCGCTAGCAAGGCCGAGCAGACTCATCAGTTGCGGGGCGAGTGGACAAAGGCTGCCCAACATACCTCGGAACAGGTGCAAGAGCTGGGGAAAAGGAAAAAGGTATGACATTCTTGTTAAGAAACAAATTGGATGATTTAGAATTCTAGATGCACTATATCTTTGATATTAATTGTCAGTTTGTCCGTAACGCAATGGGAACTGCCTAAAGAAATCTAACGGCCGTCCAGCCAACCTCTTATTATTCAGCACTTGGAGCAAAAGCGATGTTTACTGGAAGAGCGACAGAAAGGGTTCCTGGACCAGGGTAGTAGCAAGCTTATTAAAACACTATCTGTGGCCGAGGAAGACAAGCTTAGAGGGGACGTACAGAGCAACGCATCTCAGGTATCTTATGAGCGAAATGAATTATCAGATGTAGTTTCACGCCTTTTATACTACACATACAGGATCGTGTGACGTGTGGGTAACCAGGCACGTGTGCATCCACATGGTTTGAGGGATGTATCAGCCATTGGTTATAAGAAATAGTCATGTGACAAGTCATGAGACTTGGCATATATTAGCCTCCCTTGCTCCTCGGGAGATCTCCCGAGGTGCAAGGCAGACCTTATATAGCTAATCGTCATGTATGGCATAATAAGCATGTAGCTAAAGCATTCGCCTCGAACGTATACCTTTTTAGAGACGAAGGTCCTTGAATAAACAAACAAGTGAGGGCCCTTACTCGAACGAGCTCGTTTATGTTATATACATCACTGATGAGGGTTAATTTCATTACCAAGGGTCCATCGAGGGATGGTCGCTTGTCATTGGTTGCACTACATCACGTGATCTAGATAAGTGGCTCTGTGAAGCATCTGTAGGTAGTATGACGTGTGTTTCGTGCTTAAAATTGAAATATATACCACAACTTTATTTGACAAAACTGATTAGGATCCTGTGTGCTCGGTTCATTAAACCCTGCATGTTATCCCACCAGCTAAAGCATCATCTACGGAAGGTGCTTGATGTTCACAAGAGGAGGGTGGCAGAGAGAGCAGTGGTGAACAGTCTAATTAGTGGGGGATATGGTGAGCACACCATCAACCATGATATCATAGCACTACAGGTAATACAGGGATAATATGGGGGGAATAACAATATAACAATATATACAAATGGATACTAAATATGTAGCATAGTGCTTGCTAACAAGCAGGAGAGATTTAAATGTGGTTGAAATATGTGGGGTGTTAAGTCATCACAACACACCGATAGGGTAATTTGATTTAACATGCAAAAAAATACACGCCCAATATAACAGTTCCTGTCATGCCCCTTTTTATTCACTCTCCCCTTCATTACATATGTCTCTCAGGGACAATTGTCAGTTATAAAACAAATTGTATATTTCCCAGGTTCCCTCTATTCTGATAGCTGAATACCAATCCAAGTTGTCTGAGGGAAGGATAGGAAATACCTACTTGGGAGGAGATCTATCTCTTGTCTCACTAACTAAAATATCATTACTGGGACTCAAAATGCTTCTCAGGGAACTAGATTCAAACCGTAAGTCAACAATCTTTAAAAAGGTATCAAACACTTTCTATCTCTTGCAGCTTGCTCGATCCTCTTTCCGTGCGCTACAGGATCAGAACACTATATATCTCCCAGGTGATGAGAGGCCGCTCCACACACCGGTATCTGTGTTAGTTGCAGTGAGGGCCCGGTTAGGGGACGACCTGGCAGACCTGGAACAAATCAGACAGTGGGTGGCCTCTCTTGAGGGAGAAGCCATGAAGTTGAGATCAGACCTGTGGAACTCCCAGACTGGACCGGCTGAACATGATATACGATTACAATCACCCATGCCAGTGTTTAGAAATTGTTGAGAGCAAGCAACCTTACACCAGTACCCCAAATGTCCAGTAATGTGGCTAGGAAAAGTAGCCTCATTTCAACGCCGTTATCAATGAGGAAATTCCGGAAACGTGAGTGTTTGTATCGAGCATGAACCCATCGAATTAGGAAATACTGGTCCCTGATTGGCTGATAACCAGTCACTTGACCTAAATAACGAGCTCTGATTGGTTGTTTACTTGTGTCTGTCGGTTCCTTAATCGAGTTTATATTTAGTTTCACCTGCTTATTACATTATCTTTGCTCATCTGATTGTTCACCAACCACCCTTGGTCAGGTCAAAGCAGCAGGATATCAAATCTGTCCTGTAACCCTGTTTTAGAGACACCTGTTTCTCAGAAACAGCCTGAAGTTTCCCGGAACCTGTCCCATCTGTTTGAGGGTGCAGCTAATACTCCATCATCCCCTGTCGCCCCGGGTAAGTGTCTTATTGATTGTATTGCCCCTCGAGCAGTGATATGTAGAGCTCTCTTAAGATTTGATATCTGTGTAATGTGGTGTTTTCCGATTCTTAATTTATCATTTCCATCAGGTACACCTCTGACGTCCTTTTGCCGGCGGGAAACATCCGAGTTGAACGATCTATCCCTTCTTGATGCATCCACTAATCTCTCCTTTTTTAACTGAATTCAACATGACGTCATACTAACTGTACTTCTACGTTGAACTGATATACAGTTATAATAAGCTTGGACTATTTTAAAAAGAGGGAACTGTCTTGTTTTTAAGAATGATTTAGACTGAAATACTGCAACACTTATGTCTCAATTGCTGTAGCGAACTGTAAATATATTTTATTTGTACTCCGTAATATGTACTTGTTTTGCTGCGTGTCACGCCACGTCACTCGTGACGTCATATGAACCGTCAAGAAGCGCGCGCGAAAAATATAAAAGTCGGCTGCGTACACCGCCGCGCGTTAAAAATTACAAGTTTCAAAAAACTGTTCCTCCGCAAACAACCCTGTGTTGGGTCTTCGTCAGCAAGTGTGTGACAGGCGTCAGCGTTGTTGTGTCCCATCTTCTTGCTCAACCCCAGATATAGTGGATCTGTTTGTTCCGGTGTAGTTCACCAACCCTCTCTCTCTCTTTAGCATGGCCGCTCCCAACACCTACTACCGTGGATTCATCAAGCAGATCAACTCTGGAGATACTGTTGTGATCCGAGGAAAGCCAAGGGGCGGACCACCTCAGGAACAGACCATTATCCTGAGTCACATCACTGCCCCAAAACTTGGCAGGAGGCCAATTGGAAATGATGATGCCACCATTGACGAAGTAATTATATCTGCATTTGTTATGTCTTCATCTTTCCTATATCTGTCACTTTGTTCCCCTATTTTATAGTCCCTTCCTTCTGGTTAAACGAATAAGTGCTGGCTTTGAAAATTAAGTAATTCTGGTGTCACACATTTAACATATCTTCTCCAGCCCTACGCATGGGAGAGCCGTGAGTTCCTCCGAAAGTTGACTGTAGGAAAAGAAGTTAGTTATGTGGTGGAGTATGTCATCCCCAAAAGTGATAGAAAGTGCTGTCTCGTCTATCTGGGTAAGTGTTGCCGTTCACTAGCACTCTTGTACAACAGTTAAAATCATATGAGGGAACGCCGAACGGAATGGGCAATCAAAACTGCGTTCCTCCACCCCCTAATTAACATTAATATCACAACGTCCTTTTCCAATGTGTTCCTAGATGTAAAGTAGTAGAAGGGCCCTCCCTTAATTCTAATCAGGGCCATGTTTTTTATAAAATATAGGTGACATAGGTGACCACAACATTTTTCTTCTACGAGGACGCTGGCTAGTGGGCAGCACTAGCCAGTAAGGGGTGGGTGCCATGGAGCTCCCATTCCCCGTTCTGGGTGATGACTGGTATGTTGCCAAGCTGCTTCGGCTTCGAGAGCTGGTGCTATACCAGGTCACAGACTTTAGTTTCACATCATCTCATTATCACACTGTGTTTCAGGTAATGGTGTTGAGGGTCCCTGTATTAATGAAGAGATGGTGAAGGCAGGATGGGCTGGTGTCAGATCGGGACAGAACAAAAACTCCGAGTAAGTGATCCCCCGGCCTCCCTTTTTAAACAGAGTCTTTCAACTCCTATCTCTCCTATTATGCTACCTCCCCCTCTTCAGTATCCTCCCCGTCTCTACCCCCCTCCCCCTCAGAGAGATGGGAAAGTACGAGGGTCTGCTGGCTGAGGCTGTTGCCGCAGGACTGGGTATCCACAATGAGGAGGGCCGGGAAGCCGCAGTAAGGAATGTAACCTGGACCCACGAGGATCCCAGGGCTCTATTCGACGAGCTGAAGGGAAAACCTGTTGCTGGTTAGTTAGTTAGAAGTTTTATATAGTTTGCTGTATTTAGGGGTTGTATTGTTTCACAGTAGTATAACACGTCACACACACCTGCTTCAACAGTGCCTCATTTTTGGTGGACCCAATTACCATGGTGGTACATAACTGGTGTTGAGTTACCATGTACTTGCCACGTGGTTACTGGTTGCTCTATCAGCAGTCTCTGACAGCAGATATTATCTTCATTTCTCTAACATCTCTTTCTTTCCATCCAGTCCTTAGGTTCAATTCTAACAACAACTGGGATGAACAAAGACATGCTCACACACCTCAACTCTACTCTTTTCTCTCTCTCTCTCTCTCTCTCTCGCTCACTCACAGCTCACTTACCCTCACACACCCACATATGGCACACTGCTTCTCTTTCTCTTTGTGTACACTCACCGGAAGTGTAAAGCAGAGAGAGAGGGTGAGAGAGAAGGAGAGATAAAGAGAAAGAGAGAGAAGAGAGATAAAGAGAGAAGGAGAGAGGGGGAAGAGGTACTACTTATGTGTGTTCTCACATATCGCTTATCAGTTTCGTGCGATCTAGCTCGCTGCTGATCGTACTCTTTGTGAAATTGTCTTGCTGCAGTACTCAGAACAGTTTACCCATTGTACCCTACTAATGGATCGCACCTTCTCTTCCTGGGAGAACGGGGCACCAGATGATGATGTTGATGTTGCAGACTATAGGAAGCTTGAGGTCTCTATTATGGGAACGTTGAGATTGGTAGGGGGATATCCCGATCCTAACAAGGAAGGTGGTATTTTTGAAGATAAGAGGATGGTTCACAGCTACCTGGCCAAACTTGACACCACTAAGAAGACCAAGTTCATTGCTGAAATGGCTGGAATATTGTGGTACAGAGCACTTCCTCTGACCAAACATGCCCGGAGTATGATGGAGAAACAGTCTAATTCAGAGCAATTGTTTGAGCAGCTAGAGGAAGAGCTCAGTTCAGCTAAAGTTCAGATAGATAATGCAAGAGAAGAACTGTTACAGGGACATCGCAAGATCAGCGCCCTACAAGATGAGGTGAGCTCACTGAAGGACACTGTTATCTCTTTGAAAGACACCATGTTGGAGAAAAGTGTGAATGCTGTCCAGGCAGTTGTCAAGAATGAGATCCAGAGCTACTCAACAGTACTTGAAACAGCTGCTACCGCTGTGAACCAGGCATGTACAACTGCCCTTGCCCCCAGTAAAATTCGTTCAGCGATTGCCAGTGCTTCAACAGACCGGAGCAGTAACCTGATTGTGTATGGCTTGTGCGAGGATCAGAGGAGCAGTGACAGTGACAAGGTGAAGGATCTGTTCGAGTATCTTGAGGAAGTACCAGTTCTGTCGAAGGTTGAGAGACTTGGGAGGAGCAGTGAGGAGCGGGCTCGGCCGGTGAAAGTGGTTTTGAGGAGCAGTGAGAGTGATCCGAGTTGAACGATCTATCCCTTCTTGATGCATCCACTAATCTCTCCTTTTTTAACTGAATTCAACATGACGTCATACTAACTGTACTTCTACGTTGAACTGATATACAGTTATAATAAGCTTGGACTATTTTAAAAAGAGGGAACTGTCTTGTTTTTAAGAATGATTTAGACTGAAATACTGCAACACTTATGTCTCAATTGCTGTAGCGAACTGTAAATATATGTTATTTGTACTCCGTAATATGTACTTGTTTTGCTGCGTATCACGTCACTCGTGACGTCATATGAACCGTCAAGAAGCGCGCGCGAAAAATATAAAAGTCGGCTGCGTACACCGCCGCGCGTTAAAAATTACAAGTTTCAAAAAACTGTTCCTCCGCAAACAACCCTGTGTTGGGTCTTCGTCAGCAAGTGTGTGACAGGCGTCAGCGTTGTTGTGTCCCGTCTTCTTGCTCAACCCCAGATATAGTGCTCAGTGTTGTTCCAGTGTAGTTCAGCTCTCTCTCTCTCTCTCTAGCATGGCCGCTCCCAACACCTACTACCGTGGATTCATCAAGCAGATCAACTCTGGAGATACTGTTGTGATCCGAGGAAAGCCAAGGGGCGGACCACCTCAGGAACAGACCATTATCCTGAGTCACATTACTGCCCCAAAACTTGGCAGGAGACCAATTGGAAATGATGACGCCACCATTGACGAAGTAATTATATTTGCTTACTTGATGTCTTCATCGTTCTTATATCTGTCAAATTACTCCCCTTTTTATAGTTCTCTCCTTCTTGTTAACCAATATTCGCCTATTAAAGTACTGAATTTGAAAATTAAGCAATTCTGGCGTTACACATTTGTATTAACGTATCTCCTCCAGCCCTACGCATGGGAGAGCCGTGAGTTCCTCCGAAAGTTGACTGTGGGAAAAGAAGTTAGTTATGTGGTGGAGTATGTCATCCCCAAAAGTGATAGAAAGTGCTGTCTCGTCTATCTGGGTAAGTGTTGCTGTTAAAAGTTATGATACAGCAGACCTTGACATAGCATCCTTTATTGATTTGGAATCACGGCAACTTATTACACAATAGTTGAAATCATATGTGGGAACGCCTAACGGTAATCAAAATATGAAACTGTGTTCCTCCACCCCCTAATTAACATAAATATCACAACGTCCTTTTCCACTGTGTTCTTAGATGTAAAGTAGTAGAAGGGCCCTCCCTTAATTCTAAAATCAGGGCCATGTTTTTATAAATTATAGGTGACCACAACAGTAAGGGGTGAGTGCCATGGAGCTCCCGTTCCCCGTCCTGGGTGATGTGGCTAGTATGTTGCCAAGCTGCTTCGGCTTGGAGAGCTGGTGCTATACCAGGTCACAGATTTTAGAGTTCAAACCACCTCATTATTACACTGTGTTCCAGGTAATGGTGTTGAGGGTCCCTGTATTAACGAGGAGATGGTGAAGGCAGGATGGGCTGGTGTCAGATCAGGACAGAACAAAAACTCCGAGTAAGTTATTAACCTTCCTCCAACTGTTATCCCCCCCCCTTTTTAACAGAGTTGGGAACTTTCAACTCCTATCTCCCCCTTACTACCTCCCCCTCTTCAGTATCCTCCCCGTCTCTAGTCTCCACCACCCCTTTATACCCCATCCCCTCCCCTCCTCAGAGAGATGGGAAAGTATGAGGGTCTGCTGGCTGAGGCTGTTGCCGCTGGACTGGGTATCCACAATGAGGAGGGCCGGGAAGCTGCCGTGAGGAATGTAACATGGACCCATGAGGATCCCAGGGCTCTGTTCGACGAGCTGAAGGGAAAACCTGTTGCTGGTTAGTTAGAAGTTTTATAGTTTGCTGTTTTTAGGGTAGTATTGTTTCCAGTCACAGTAGTACACGTCACACACACCTGCTTCAACAGTGCCTCATTTTTGGTGGACCCAATTACCATGGTGGTACATAACTGGTGTTGAGTTACCATGCACTTGAGTTGCTGTACTTGCCACGTGGTTACTCTATCAGCAGTCTCTGACAGTTGATATTATCTTCTTTTCTCTAACAGTTGATTTGTTCTTTTTTCCATCCAGTCCTTAGGTTCACTTCTAACAACAACTGGGATGAACAAAGACATGCTCACACACCTCAACTCTCTCTCTCTCTATCTCTCTCTCCCTCGCCTCCTTCTCTATCTCTATCTCTCTTTTTCTCTCTCCCTCTTTCTCTCTCTCCCTCTCTCTCGCTCACTCACAGCTCACTTACCCTCACACACCCACATATGGCACACTGCTTCTCTTTGTGTACACTCACCGGAAGTGTAAAGCAGAGAGATAGAGAGAAGGAGAGAGGGTGAGAGAGAAGAGAGATAGAGAGAGAAGGAGAGAGGGGGAAGAGGTACTACTTGTGTGTGTGGTGCTGTTATCACAAGCTAAGCATCCTCCAATGATAGAGGTTTAATTTAAAGATGGTTCCCATTTTTCACCAATCACCACATCTCTCCTCCCTCTCCTCCCTCCATTCCCTCCTTTCCTGTTTGTAACCCTATTACGCATCCTGTATTATCATACTACAATTACATACTGGATTTATAGCCCTCGTCTTTCTTGGAACTTTGTTTCCAAACCCCCTTCCTTTATCCCTTTATCACCCCTCCCTCCTTCTATCACCCCCTCCTTCTATCACCCTTCCTTTTATCACACCTGCCTCCTTCTATCACCCCCTCCTTCTATCACCCCCTCCTTCTATCACCCCTCCTTCTATCACCCCCTCCCTCTATCACCCCCTCCTTCTATCACCCCCTCCTTCTATCACCCCCTCCTTCTATCACCCCCTCCTTCTATCACCCCCTCCTTCTATCACCCCCTCCTTCTATCACCCCCTCCTTCTATCACCCCCTCCTTCTATCACCCCTCCTTCTATCACCCCCTCCCTCTATCACCCCCTCCTTCTATCACCCCCTCCTTCTATCACCCCTCCTTCTATCACCCCCTCCCTCTATCACCCCCTCCTTCTATCACCCCCTCCTTCTATCACCCCCTCCTTCTATCACCCCTCCTTCTATCACCCCTCCTTCTATCACCCCTGCCTCCTTTTCTCACCCCCTCCTTCTC